>PISX010010022.1:43359-72626 GCA_004024625.1 Mellivora capensis | reverse complement strand
CATAAGTGACTCTTAATCTCACAAAACAAACTGAGGGTTGCGGGGGGGAGGGGGTCGGGAAAGGGGGGTGGGGTAATGGACATTGGGTTGGGGAGGGTATGTGCTATGGTTAGTGCTGTGAAGTGTGTAAACCTGGCGATTCACAGACATGTACCCCTGGGGATAAAAATTTGTTTATAAAAAATAAAAATTAAAAATTAAATATTACCAATTACAAAAAAAAAGTTACTAAACAAATATTATTTTACAGATAACAGATTATAGTTATTAATATAGGTAAACGCATGTTCCATTGCCCTAAGGACTATTAAACCTTACGAAGAAGTGAAACCATATACATAGATAATATCAAAAGCAGTTCATGATCAATGCCATTAGAGAAGAATAGTCTTCTCTGGTACCACAATGAGCTAAAAACACAGGTATTTCAGCCTTGGCTTTGCCGTTTATTAGCTGTGTGACCTTGGGAAATTTACATACCTTTCCTGAGTCTCACTTTTCTTACCTACGAAATGGGAATGACAAAATTGTTCATGGAGTTTTCACAAATATTACATTAGATAATGTATGTAAGGTGCTTAATACTTACTAAACAGTGGTATTATCATCACTACCATCATTATTGTTATTTTTGCTACTATTTCTGCATGGGATTCTGAGGAGAGAGAGATCACAACTAATTTGAAATGTTATGGGCTCCAGGAAGAGTGCTATTAAAAGAGACAGTGGACATGAAGACACTTAGTAAATTCTTCTTTCTATCATCAACTTTAAGGAATGATTATTTATGAATAAGGTTATGACTTCGACATTACAGTGGGTAGAATTACACCAGGCAGAGATGAGAGCAGAAAGCCGCTCTAAGTATAAGAAACAGCATGTAGAAATGAGTACAGACAGGGGTGTGATGGGCAGGTTTTGCAAAGAGTGGGCAGTCTGTTTGGGTAAAAGCATGGGACGTATTCAGAAGAGGAAGAAGAGCTACGTGGGGGATGGAATCAGAGCATGTAACACCTTAAGGGGCAAGCCAAAGAGTTGGAGCCCCGATGACTTTTTGAATAGATGAGTGACTTGGAATCTCTGTCTGCTGGTTTGTACTCCTGGGCCTTCATCTGCTTTCATACTGCCTCTCCAGTCCTGAATTCAGAGCTGGGATTATCTTCCTCAGCATTAATTTCCTGCGTCTTACTCTGTGCTCATGCTCTTCTTCCCACTCTCCCACATCATGCTCATCTCTTCTTGCATCTTTGTTTACACTGAACTCATCACCGGAGTCCCCTTGCCCTATTCCTTTCTCCTTAATCAAATCTGTTCCAAACTGTCATGTGTTTACCAGTCTGCCCATAGTGATCCCTTCTGCCTTAGCACCATTAACACTTTTTGTCTCTACTACCTCATTGACCCATCTCTCAATAAGAGTAAGGCCTTGGAATGCAGAAAGTGTGGTTTCTATTTTAATATTCCACACATTGCTAAATGTACAGAAAATGTTCAACAAATAGTTGGCTGATGAGACAAGTAGCTGTAAGATACCCAAGGGTCTCAACTTGTGTCCATCACATCAATGATGTCTTTCTCTAACACCCTAGTCATGGTTGGTAGAACAAAATATGACAGGCCTGTCACAGCCCCTTCTCAGGAATGTCTGATGATGTTGACATTACATGGCTACTCTGTGAAATGGTAACTGTGAGGTTCCAGGTAGCCATTCAGGAAGTTATTCTATGATGTTTCAGGTATAATTGACTTGTGTGCTATTAAATTTCACTTTGATTTACTTATAGCTCTGAGCTAGAAGTCAAGGGATTCAATTTTATTTCTAGCTTTGCCATTAATTAGCTGTGTGACTTTGGGCAAGTCTATTTTTCTCCCTATTAATAAAAACTGTTTTTTATTAGACTTTGCAAGGTACTGTATGTCCATTATTTCATTTAAACTTTATTTATTTATTTATTTAGATTTTATTTATTTATTTGTCAGAGAGAGAGAGCGAGAGAGCACAGGCAAGCAGAAGTAGAGGAAGAAGCAGGCTTCCAGCTGAGCAAGGAGCCTGACATGGGACTCCATCCCAGGAACCTGGGATCATGACCTGAGCTCAAGGCAGACGCTTAACCAACTGAGCCACCCATGGGTCCATCGACCCTGTGAGGTGGGACAATGACTATTTCTATTTTCACATGAGACTCACTTCAGTGAAGTACTTTGCTCAGAGTTACAGAACTAATAAATGTCATGTATTAGTTCTGTAACTCTGAGCAAAGTATTTCACTAAGTACATAATCAGAACTCCAAACCAGGATTGCCTGATTGCAAAGCTTATGAGCTTAACCATTATGCTTTACTTTGGTTTCTTTAAGTCTCAGCCTTAATGAAGAGATGAGATTGGTATCACTAGGAAGATTTTCAGCTTTATGACTCTTTTCTAAGAGCACATGTTATTTCAGGCATGAAATTGATACCTGTAATTTGTAACTTAGCCACAATCAACCTGGTTTCTAGCTAACACCACTCTAGTTTCCCTGAAGAAACTCACTTCCACTTTTACCTGACAAAGTTTTCAGGGTTTGGTGGTGGAGGGTGCTGGCTTATGACTCAAGACTAAGGTGGTTTCACATTTAATCCTTGGGCTGGTGCTCGGTTCAGGTGTTGTCATGTGACTTACTTCTAGTAATAACTAAGCTTGGGACTTTAACTCTGATTTTTAGGGGAAAAGAAGTACTTGATAGCCTTGAAATTGAACCTGGTCACCCATCACCCATATTGGTGGCAGTTACCCATGTTGCATCATGTGGAACCTGAAAACTAAACAAGTCAGGACAGAGCATAGCCCAAAGGTAACATCATGTTATTTCCTGAACCTAGCCTCTCCTGCCAGGCCAAAGCCTGTACTTTGCAGATAATTGAGTCACTGTTTTCCCTTTGGAAGATTCAGTTTTCTGCTACTACTACCAAAAGATAATATGAGATTATGGCTTTTTTTTTTTTTTTGGCACAAATGCACCACAATCTCATTGAACAAGTAGTTTCTTCAGGATCAGGCCCAGCCAGAGTGCATCAGGCCTTGAATCATCTTTAATTATTGTAGGAAATATATTATTATAGTGGATGAAAAGGTACCTAATTTATCATGCTATAAAATATCTGTTAAGTGGTACAATGAAACTTAATGACTCTCTTTTGCCAGAAGGCTTCCTGATCATTTGCTTGTTTCCAGAAGATGTTAATTGCTAATTGTCAATGAGCATTTCAGGAAAGTGAGCTGTTGCTTATGATGTCTGTTAGCTCTAACTGGCAAGTCATTTCTGTCCCCTCCATTTCTTTGTAATTTTGAACTTTGAAACCAAAAATCATTTAGGTTAAGGCAGTATGACTTGATTGAATGAATTATTTCTGTACTTTTACATAAGTCATATTTTATTGAAAAATCACAGAATTTTAGGGTTGGAACAGACTTTTACAGAGCAGCTTTTTCAACCCCCTAATTTAGTAGATAAGGTAAATGGCAGGCAGACATTAGCACAGAGTCACACAGTAGTTAGAGGTTGTCACAGACTAGAATCAAGGTCTCCTGACCTCAAGCCAGGATGATTTCCACCACATGACACCACTTCTCCACCCTGTCCTCACATATTACATGAATACAAACTACAAAAGCCCGAAAGACATGGCAAGTAAGTACAAGTCTGCCAAATAAGAATTCACCTCATTTAGTCTCTGCATTCTCTATTCCAACAACCTCTGTTCCTTTTTGGGACAGGTTAAAGGCAGCAGAAATGCCACTAGGGTACCCAATCCAATCAGGAAACCTGCCAGGAAGTCAATGTAAAGTATGGTACAATCTTGTGTATTTTTCCCCAGAAATTTAGGTTTTGTGCTTGGAAAAGAAAAGAATTTTCTAGAAGACCACTTATAAATACAGATTAATCTTGAATTTTCATTGGAGAAGATTTGATCTATAACTCTGCTGGGAATACTTTTAGAATTTCAATTTGTCTTGTTAAATATCCTTGAAAATAAGAAGATCCCAATTATTCATTATATTCTGTAAGTTTATCGCTTTCTCCATTTCATATTCACTCTGTGCACCAAGATTTTAACCATGTAAGGTTTACTGCCAACAAGAGAGAATATTGAATTATTTTAGGATCATGGAATTCACTGCTGACTAAAGCCACTTGGCAGTTAGTGAGATGCGGTAATGTTATCCTAAGTTTCCATCATAAGGGATTTTCTTTCTTTTATTTTTCTCCCCATAGAAAGTTAATTTATAGACTGCTATCAGAGATTTGTCAGAAAAAAAACAAAAAACAAAAAACAAAAAAAAGGAGAATCACAAGGGAGACCAAACAGAGACTTAGAAGCTTAGAAACTTCTTTGGATTTATAGGGACAACTTTTGAAATGTGGCTTTCACTTTAGGAACAGTAAATAACTGGAAGTCCCTGAGGTTGGTTAACCAGGGCATAGGCTGTCACAGTCCTTTGGAATGAGAAGGGATAGCTGCAGAAATTACCTTTTGAAAATGGGCAGTGTAAGTGAAGGCCCTTTTCTGTTGTTTCTGAAAACTGACTTTTATTGCAATTCATCAATAGAACACTAAAAACATAGTTTGGGATCTCTGAAAATTCTAGCTTTTGATAGATTGACTTAATAATAGAAAGTGAAGGGTGCCTGGGTGGCTCAAGGGGTTAAGCCCCTGCCTTCAGCTCAGGTCATGGTCTCAGGGTCCTGAGATTGAGCCCTGCATCGGGCTCTCTGCTCAGCAGGGAGCCTGCTTCCCCCCTCTCTCTGCCTGCTGCTCTGTCTACTTGTGATCCCTGTCTGTCAAATAAATAAATAAATTTTAAAAAGAGGTGAAAACCTTGGTTCAGAATTAGAAACAAATTAGAGATTTATAAAGCAAACTTTGATCTTTATAATAAAAAATCACATCATAAATATGTTTATTGTTAGTAGCATTAAGGTTATCAGAAGAAGAAAAGTAACTGGGAGATATCAAAATAAGACCCAGTGTAATCTCTCCAATCATGAGATAATTTGAAGGTGATCATACATTTCTCTTAAAAGCAAGTGGTACTACTGATCCTGATAAACTGGATTTTGTTTCTTTTTAAATTATTTATTTATTATTATTATTTTTAAAAGATTTATTTATTTGAGAGAGAGAGAGAGAGAGAACACATGAGCAGGAGGGGCAAGAAGGAGGAGAGAGAATCTCAAGCAGACTCCACTCTGAGTGTAGAGCCTGATGTTAGGCTTAATCTTACAACCCTGAGGTCATGACCTGAGCATAAACCAAGAGTCGAATGCTTACCAACTGTGCCGCCTAGGTGCCCCCCTATAAATTGGATTTCTAAATGAAGACAATCATCTTGGGATCTAGTTCTATCTTATGTAAAAATTGGTGGGAGATTAGTGAGTGCCTTTTAAAAAATGTTGAATCCCTGTAAACAATTCTGCCAAACAAAGAGGAAAATTTCCCACTCTCTGCTAGCAGTAAAGCATACTTTATGGACTTGAACTGTTAATGGTGAATGGACAAGTTTACTGCTGATATAGTGTCCTGCCTCTGCCATTTTCTAAAGCTGCTCATAGTAAGGAAAGGAAGACCTGTTAATAGGAATTGCTGCCTTGGAGCCATGGTTGGGGATGGAAGGAGACCTGGAGACTGAGCCAGGGTTTGGCCATTTAACAAAAGCTGGCAGGCAGGACACCTGGGTGGCTCAGTCAGTTAAGCGTCTGTCTTTGGCTCAGGTCATGTTCCCAGGGTCCTGGGATCCAACCCTGCATCAGGCTCCCAGCTCGTTGGGGAGCCTGCTTCTCTCTCTGCCTCTGCCTGCCACTCTGCCTGCTTGTGCTCTCTCTCTGGCAAATAAATAAATAAAATCTTAAAAAACAAAAAACAAAGTTGGCAGGTATTATAAAGGTGGCTATGCTAACAATGTGAAAAGGGCCTCCAGAGCCTATGGCTCTTTGATTTCACAAAATCAGTATAACAAAATAATCACAGCCTCGGCCTCCAGGACAGCGAAAGAAGGGAGAAGAACCAGATGGTAGGCCCTCTGTCACATCTGACAGGCAGGCAACTCTTCTTGAGCACCATAACATTCTCCAGGGCCTTAGAGGGTCCGTAGTCCTTCAAAACTAAGTCACACCAGAGTTGGCCTTTATCTGAGGTCTGTGTAGCTGTGTGGACCCGTATCTGAACCCTTCTCTAAGGACTTCTCCCGAAGTTCGAAGAGATCTACCCATTCCGATTAGTTTTGAAGACTAAATAATGAATGAATTCTTCAGCAGATACTTATTGAAATTCTACTGAGTGTCAGACTTCTTTGTCTTAGAACCCAGAAAAGCTATTTATTTATTGAACAACAACTATATTCCAGGAATGATGCTAAATTGAAAAGATGAACATAGGTCCTCGTCTTTTGAAGTTTTTGGTCCAGTGAGGAGATAGGCAGTAAGCAAAAAACAAAACAAAACAAAACCAGATGAAGAATGTATAAATTATTGTAATTATAAAGAAGAAAACAGACAAGTACAATATAAGATAATAATAGGAAGAAGGAAAAAACTGGGTATGAAATGGATCATGACTTGTTCTAGTCCACTCAAGAAGTTAATGGTTGATAGGAATTGCTTGTTGAATCAAATCCATAAGTAATTATTGATCTTTTACTATGTTCCAGGTACAGTTTTAGGCACTAGTGATATAGCACTGAAAACAAAACAGACTGAAATTTCTTACCTGATGGACCTTAAATTTTATTTGAGGAGATAGCCAATAAATAAATGAACTAATAAAACATACAGTATGTTTGAAATTTCTAATTATCATGAAGAAATTTAGAAAAACAAAGCAGGGAAGGAGAATAGGGAATACCAGATGGGGAGTGACTTGCTATATTAAGTATCTTGATCAAAGAAGGGTTCACCAATAAAGTGACATTTGGGCAGGTACCTGAAAGAGGTGAGGAAAGGAGCCATGTAAGTTTGTCAGAAAAGAGCACACTACACAAGCTCTAAGAATAGACACTAACTACAGATAGCGGTTTACATTTAAATTGATTAAAATAAATACAATTAAAAATTCAGTTTCTCAGCTGTGCAACTGCATTTCAAGCACTTAATAGCTACAGTTTTCCAGAGGCTACCGTATTGAACATCACAGGTTTAGAACATTTCCATTGTCACAGAAAGTTTTATTGGATAGACAGACTTATCTGTATGTGAAGACCTTCAGGAGAAAGAGAGGGCCTGGAGTGTTTGAACATAAGCAAAAAGACTGGTGTGGCAGGAGCAGAAGGTTGAGTATGGGTGTAGGAGTTGGGGGACGTCATGGTGGTAGTTGGGAGAGGGATAAGAGCTCATATTGAGCCTTACCGGCAATTGTTAGCCTTTCACTCCGAGTGAGTTAGGAAGCCATTGGAGGATTTTGAGCTAAGGAATTATGTGCTCAGTTTTGTATTTCAATAAGATCATTCTTGCTATTCTTTCAAGAATAGAGTGTAAGAAGCAAGGCCAGGAGCAGGGAGGCCAATAAGCAGATTCTTGCACTCACCAAGGAAGTGAGGATAGTTATTTGACTCAGGTGAGAACCAGTCAGGCTTCAAATATTTTTAAGACAGACCCTATAGGATTCTCCAATAATACAAGTAAGAGGTGATGGTAGTGTGGATTGGGTTTGTATCATTGGAGGAAGCAAATGTAGTTGCATTCTAATTTATGTTGAAGGTGAAGCCAATGGGATTTGCCAGTAGAACATGTAAATGAAATGAGAGGAAAAGAGGAGTCTGGGATGATTGGAGTTTTGAGGTTTGAATGAAGGATGGAGTTGCTCTTAACTGATATGGAAAGGATTTGGGGTACAGCATGTCTGGGGGGGAAGATCCAGAGTTCAATTTTGAACATTCTTAACTTTAAAATGCCTATTAGGCATCAGTACAGAGATGTCAAGTAAGCAGTTTTATGTTGAAGACTGGAATTCAGTCTGAACTGGAGATGAAATTTCAGAGCGATGAACGTGCAGGTGACAATTTAAGCCCTGAGACTGGAGTGTGGATTGAAAGGAGTATGAGAACTGAGCCCTGGGGTACTCCATTTTTAAAATTAACATATAAGGTATTATTTACCCCAGGAGTACAGGTCTGTGAATCATCAGGCTTACACATTTCATAGCACTCACCATAGCATATACCCTTCCCAATGTCCATAACTCAGCCACCCTATCCCTACTCCCCCACCCCCCAGCAACCCTCAGTTTGTTTTGTGAGATTAAGAGTCTCTTATGGTTTGTCTCCCTCCTGATCCCATCTTGTTTCATTTTTTCCCTCCCTACCCCTCACGACCACTGACCCTGCCTCTCAAATTCCTCATATCAGAGAGATCATATGATAATTGTCTTTCCCTGACTGATTTATTTTGTTTAGCATGATATCCTCTAGTTCCATCCACATTATTGCAAATGGCAAGCTTTTGTTTCTTTTTGATGGCTGCATAGTATTCCATTGTATGTACATACCACAACTTCTTTATCCACTCATTGTTGATGGAAAACTAGGTTCTTTCCATAGTTTGGCTGTTGTGTACGTTGCTGCTATAAACATTCAGATGTGCCCCTTTGGATCACTACATTTGTATCTTTAGGGTAAATACCCAGTAGTGCATTTGCTGAGTTGTAGGGTAGCTCTATTTTCAACATTGTGAGGAACCTCCATACTGTTTTCCAGAGTGGCTGCACCAGCTTGCATTCTGTACTCCCACTTTGAAGAGGTCAGGGAGATAAAGAGAAATCATCAGCAGAGACAGAGAAGGACTTGTTATGGAAAACCAAGAAGGTATGGTGCTGTGGAAACCAAGGAGGAAATAGTTTCTGGGAGGGGGAGGTGATTGCTAGAAGGGGGAGGGGGAGGGACCATAAAGTATCCTTCAAACTGATACGGTAATTTGAGACTGAGAAATGAAACAGGCAACTCCATACAGTTTACACAATTCTCTTCAGGGCAATTTACTGACAGAGAGGGTCAGGCAGATGATGATCAGACAGCTGTACAGTTGTTCTTTGTAAAATCTGGACCGTGGTCTGAAGATTTTATCTAGCAAGAGGATATACAGGAGGATGTTGTGGTGAGGTCAAAGGGTCTGCATACACTTAATTGAGAGCTCACATTTAATGGACCTCGTGGTGCATCTCTGTGTTAGGAGGAGGGCAAGGAGCAGAAACTATATTATCTCTAATAGTTATCTGAACGAATTTAGGGAAGACCTAAGAGCAAGCCTCCCTGCATTTCAGTCAGGTCTTACACTAATCCCCAAGGGTGCTGGAACACGTAGCCCTGAAGGAGGTCATTGTGTGGACATGGACAGGGCAGCAGGTCAAAGATGGAGTTTCTATTGTCAGCATTCCTATAGTGGCCAACTATGTCAAACGTTGCTCACTATTTAGGTAAGAGGAGATGTTAAAATCAACCATTTGATTTAGCAGCATGGAGGCCATTGTTGTCTTTTGTCAAGACTGATTTCAGGGAGGCAGATTCAGAAGAGAATGGGAGAAAGTAGAGAGAGGAGTTTTGCTGTAAAGTGCGGCTGAGTGAAAAATGAAGTGGTAGTTTTCAGGGGGATGAGTGGGTCAGGATTGCTTTGTTTTGTTGAGATGAAAGAACTTATAGCAAGGATAATACAGTAGAGAAGGAAATTTTTATAATGCATGAAAGAAGGAATAATTACATGGACAGTATCCAAAGTAGGCAAGAGGGGATCTATACTACACGATTAGAGGGACTAAATTTAGGTAGGAGCAAGGAGAGTAATTCCAGGAACCAAACAGGAGTAACATGAGGAAAAACAGAGCATATGGACACAGATGCAGATGGGTGTATAGATGTGGTGGTTAGAACATAATGGAATTTCTCTTCTGATTAGGTCTGATTTCCCTGTGAAATAGGGAGGAAGGGCATTAGCTAAGAATGGGGGAGTGGAGGCGTGTGGGAATGGGGGAAAAGAGAAAATATAAAATACAGTAGGATTACAGGTGACCACCAAGATCCTTTTAAGGGCCTGTTCTGTGAAAGGAAGGTATAATATGCAAAACAATTTTTAAAGACCTCTAGGGCCATAAGACTGACAAAAAATATGGACAAGTCCAACTTAACAAGAAATGGCTTCTTAAAGGTATTTAGAAGATGTGGTCCATATATACAATGGAATATTATGCAGCCATCAGAAAGGATGAATACCCAACTTTACGATCAACATGGGGGACTGGAGGAGATTATGCTGAGTAAAATAAGTCAAGCAGAGAGAGTCAGTTATCATATGGTTTCACTTACTTGTGCAGCATAAGGAATAACATGGAGGACATTAGAAGAAGGAAAGGAAAAGTAGAATTGGGGGAAATCGGAGGGGGAGAAGAAACATGAGAGACTGTGGACTCTGAGAAACAAACTGAGGGTTTTGGAAGGGAGGGGGGTGGAGGGATGGGTGAGCCTGGGGGTGGGTATTAAAGAAGGCATGTATTGCATGGAGCACTGGGTGTGGAGCATAAACAATGAATCTTGGAACAATGAAAAAAAAAAGGGATTTACAAACAGAACCATGTCTTGGTCAGCTGCAAGACCAATAGATCTCCACAACCCCATTTCCCATAAGGCTTGCTTTTATAGCCCTAGAGGCTGGGGAGTACATACTGGAGGGCTATCCACGAGGAAATATTTAAGAATCAGTAATATCTCCAGAGCAGATCGAGGACATGACCAAGGGTCAGGGGAATGGGTGTTGTGTGTACCGCAAAGAATGTAGTGATATATCAGGAGTGTAAACTGGGTAAGAAGGAAAAGAGCACATGGGGGGTGTAGGGCACAGGAGAATGGCATTAGGACTAATGGATTGCTTATCCTAGTTGTAAACAAAGAATTATCAGAGTGAGCTGGAATGATAGAGGTAGTAGGTGGGGAGTGGGATATTTGAATGCAGAATATGGAGGAATGACAAGGTCCTTGTTAGAAATGACAAGGTCTACAGTTTACCTGGGGAGACAAAGTCATTGGAAGAGAGAAAGGAAACCAAGGAGTTAAGATGCTATATGATTGGAAGGGTTAACACCTGTGGATATTAAAGTCATCAGGAATTATGATAGGAGTTGTATTGGAGAAAGTGACAAGTGAGTCAGGACTTAAAATCTCCAAGTATAATAGAGAGTGACCTGAGCATCTGTAGAAGCCAGTAATAACAAGCAGTAGTAAGTGGTATAGCCAGATGTTGGGGTATTTTATAAAGGGAGGAAGGAAGGAGAATGGTCTTTAAGTAGAATGAAGCATCTACCACATCAGAGCCCTATTTTTTCTGAATGCTTGAGTCTTCACCTAGTTCCCATAAATAAGAAGTTCCTTCTAGGTGAAGGAAAAAGGCTAGGTTCTGCTCCCCACCAGATAGAGTTGGCACTGTTCATGATTTTTGTCAGTTGAGAACAATGACTGTGTGTTATACATTCTTGGGTCCCAGGGTTAAATATACACATGACTGTAGGAGACGTTGGAGGGAACACAGCCCATCAGTGAAAGGTTTCATTTCCAGAACTAGAGAATCCTATATTCAAATTCCTCTTTCTTTCCCTACTTATTAACTATTTGACTTTGGGCAAATCACTTAACCTATTTTTGCCCTCCATGTTCTCATCCGTGTAACAAGAGTTAATAGTAGTATCTACTTTATCATATTGTGATGAGGATTAGAGGATTAAATATTAAATCCAGGTTAAGGGCTTTGAATGTATTTTGTATTGGATGAGTTTTACTATTATTCATATTCAGATTATAATGTTTATCTTTACCCAGCAAGATTTATTTTACAAAATGCATTCCTAAATTGGGAATTGGTTCATTCCTTTAAAAAACTGTACTCGTAATTCAGGTAGGTGCCGTCAGAGGAAGTGAGGGCTTATTAGATTTCCCAGATACACCTCCCCAGGCTGGCCTAGCTAATTACATGTCCCCTCTTGAAAATTCAAGAATTCACTTCTGACTTTGAGCAAACCATTTAATCTATTGCACTTTAGTTTCTATGTCTGTAAATTGAGGTAATGACACTTCTTTTACCTAATACAGAATTATACGAAGAATCAAATAACAAGTGTGTATTACAATGTAAACCATATTGTTCACGTAGATATGAGCTTTATACTGTTACTATAACACTAGTCCTTTACTCATTTTTAATGATTTTTCCCTCAAATATCTAATAAAACTAATGTTTTTGTAACTTGGGTTGATCAAATTTTGCCCTTGTCCTCATGTGAAAGCATTATGTAGATCTCAAAGAGACAAAAATTCTGATGGCAACCTTGTAGCTAACAGTTCACTAGAAGACAAGTGCCATGAGGACAGAGATGATGTCTGTCTTGTTCCTCATTTTATTTTTAGTGCTTGGCATAATATCTAACACACAGTAGGAGCTTAATAAATACTTGTTAAGTCAGTCAATCAGTCACTAAACTGATCAGTCAGTTGCTCAGTACTTGGAGGAAACCTACCTTTTCAGCTTGCCTCCTTTCACACTGCTCCCCATCTGGAAATTCATGCTCTTGTCATACCCGGACTATTGCATTTCTAAGAACATACTATTTACTTTAATCCTTTTGTACTTTGCTTCCATTGCTCTATCAACTGGAATTTTACCCCTGCTTTTCCAAATGGCAAAATTCTACTTTGCTTTAAGACCAATCATAAAATAACCTTTTTTACGTATTATGTGACTAGATGAATTTATTCAGACACTTCAAGACTTAACAATGACAACAAAAACAAAAACTAAATGTAGTTTTCATTGTACCCAAGAGCTACAGAGGGAAATGGCGTGTAAAATAATATCTCTATGTTGTTAGCAGGTCAGCCTTTCAGGATTATTGATTGTTCCACTAAGTGAGTAATTAAAATAAAAACCTAAGCACAGATACAAACACATGCTTATTTGAAATTTCATAAAACAAAGACATTAAAACACCTATTCTTCAGCATTTGTTTGAAGGAAAAATGGGATTCTGAAACTTGGTACATTCAGCTCATTAAATTTACAGACAAATACGTACTGCTCCTTCAGAGGAAAATAACAGGGGCAGGAAGAAAAAAGACAAATGTGATCAGATCCAAATTGTGGGGCCTGATCATTTCTCAGAATTTTTAAGAGATTGGCTTGTTATTTTTGTTGTGACTATCATAGTTAAAGAATTTGTGTTGAAATTGTACAGTCCCTAAGCAATGAAAAAATTAAAGAATTTCCTAATTAACCAGTGGGGTGGAGGTGGGGACTATGACATTTAGAACAAGAAATGGTAGCCATAGGATTAATCTCTTTTTTGAAATATTCTCCATTGTCTTTATTGAAAGTTGTTCACTCCCTGCTTTCTCTCTCCAAGGTATTCTGAACATGCAGTTATGCTTGTATTAACCATATGTCATATTATAGTGGGGGGAGTGAGGGAATAAGCATTTTCATTGTTCTTTATGAGCAAGATGAGTCTCATTATGACTGTATTCTCAATGGTTAGTCCAGTCAAAAAAATACCTCAAAAGCAGTACACGCCTGAGAAATATTGGCTAGGTATATAGGTTGCAAGTAGGCTCTGTGTTGATTATTTTATATGTACTACATTTCACATTTTTACAGTAGTACCCTATGGGGGTAATTACTATTATTATCTTCATTTTAAAAATGAATGAAAAGATGCAAAGAAGTTAAGTTCTTGTCCAAGGTCTCAGTTAGTAAGTGGCAGAGCCTATATTCGACCCTAGACAGTTTGACTCTGCAGCCTCTACTTCTGAGAACTTTGCAATTAAAATGAGCATTTTAAATACGGCACTCCTGTCTTGAGTGTCTCAAGTTCATGTTTCAACTGCCAACTTTGCAGATCAGTTTTGTGAAAAATAGGATTTGCTGAAACTGTGCAGTGCAGAAGTCTGCTGTCTTCTCTTACATAGCACAGTTACTGCTGTCTCTCAATTTTATTTCTATAGGCAAAATTGAGTCACTTCTTTTAATCTCCTCTTGAAAACTTAATTTTCAACTCCCAGAAGTACTGTGTTTCTGAAGAGTCAGGGGAAAAAGAGCAAAGCGTGAAAGAAGAATTGGAAGAATATGTTAATTAGCATATCATGTGGCTGAGCCTGTTTCTATGTGTACAGTTTGGTATGAAGCAGATCCTAGATGGTCATAGAAGAACCTTGCTTGATGTTTTCTTTGCTCTTCTGAGGAATTTTCCCATCCATTTTCTCTGTGTTTGAGTTCCTGATGTATCTAGATTACACAATGTAGTGTTTGACCTTGTATTTTCTAGATATTTCTTATCTGTAAAATTTTCTAAAATTCTAAGATTTTCAAGACGGAGAATGTAAGTGACTTGCCTAAGTTCATGTAGCAGGCAAGTGACAGGGCTAGAATTGGAAGACAAGTCTGCTTGTTGTTAGATGAGGAGTTGGACCACTAGATCAAACTACCTCTTGCTTCCTCAATTCAATTTTTAAAAATCTCTTAAAATATTTATTCTTGCATTTAGCTAACACTTAGAGAATGTCTCCTATGTGCCATGAGTGCAGTAGATGCTGAGGTCCAAAGAATAAACGGTGGTGCCCCCTCAAAGAGTTCAGGTGCATCCTCACAGGTGGTGAGCCTTATCAGAGATGTATATAGAATGCTCCCAGGGCCTCTCTGTGTGCCCAGATAATGACCTGAGCAGCAGTTTCCCAGACACACTGGGAGGTAAAGAGCACTCTGGCAGAGGGATGGGCTGGCAGTGGTGTGATGCATGAGAGGTTGGTGTAAGGATGAGATGGGCCATCTAGAGGGAGGTAGCTGCTTGGGGAGTGGTGGACAAAGAGGCCAAAGCCTGTGGACAAGGGTCAGAATGTGAAGGGTGTAATATGGTATACCTAGAAGGACAGACTTTATCCTATGAGCAATTACTGCAGGGTTTTAAGCAGGAAAATAATATGATCAGATAATGTTCCCTTTACTGTTTTTAAAACCCTCACATAGAGTCAGGTTCGTGCTGGGAATATAAAAACATGAAGCTAATAAAAAAATGAAGCTAATTTAAAACAGACACTAGATCCAGTGATAAGTTTCCAATGATGTATGTACATTTTCTTTCAGGAACTTCTGGAAAATTGGATACTTTATTAAAATTAGCATTGTTTTTAGACAACTACAATGCATTATACATGTGGTTACTATAAAAGTCACAGACTTTAAAGTAAAGGCATAGTCTACTTATTCTGTCTCTCATTTTTTAAATGCTTTTATTGAGATATAATTCATGTACCATAAAACTGACCCTTTTAAACTGTCTACTTCATTGGTTTTTATTTGGGTGTATCCATAAAGCTGTGCCTCCATCACCACTAATTGTAGAACATTTTCATCAACCCAAAGAAACCCTATACCATGAGCAGTCACACCCTATTCTCTGCTCCCTCTCCTAGCTCCTAACAACCACTAATCTACTTTTTGTAGATTTTTTCCCTAGAAATTAGCCTATTCTGGACCTTCATATAAATAGATTCATACAATATGTAGTCTTGGTGAATGGCTTCTTTCACTTGGGTCCAGCCATGCAGGAGCCTGTGTCAGTACTCCATTCCTTTTTATGGCAGAATAATATTCCATGTTGCATGTGTGTGTATGTTTGTGTATACAGATAGCCCTTAAGCAAGACAGGTTTGAACTGTGTGAGTGCACTTACACATGGATTTTTCATAATACAGTACTGTAAGTGTAATTTTTCTTAAGTTTTTTTTTTAAATAAAATTTTTTAAAGTAGGCTCCACATCTAGCATGGAGCCCAATACAGGGCTTGAACTCATGACCCTGAGATCAAGATCTGAACTGAGATCAAGAGTTGGACTATTAACTGACTGTGCCACTCAGGCTCCCCAAGATCTTCTTAATAACATTTTCTTTTCTCTAGCTTACTTTTTTTGGAAGAATACAGTATGCAATACATGTTACCCACAAAATATGTGTTGATTGCTTATCTTGTTGGTAACACTTCCAGTCAACATTAAGCAATTAATGGTCAGTTTTGGGTGTATCAAAAGTTATACATGAATTTCTTATTGTGTCGGGGGTCATCACCCCTAACCCTGCATTGTTCAAGGGCTGTCTGTGTGTGTGTGTATGTATGTATGTACACACACACACACACATAAACACACACACACACACACATGCCATATTTGTTTTATCCACCCATCAATTAATGGACATTTGGGTTGTTTCCACTTTTTGTCTATTATGATTAACATCACATCTGTATATAAGTTTTTGTGTGGACTTATGTTTTCAATTCCCTTGGATGTGTGCCTAGGAGAGAATTGCTAGATCATATGCTAACTCTGAGTTTAACCTTCTGAGGAAATGCCTGAGAGTTTCCCCCAACATCTGCATCATCTTACATTTCCACCAGCAATATACAAAACTTTGACTTCTCTCTATCCTGGCTAACACTTTTTATTATTTATCCTTTCTTCATGTGCAGTGGTCTCCACATGGCACAAACAACAGAATCTTACTATAATACTGCCCTACGTGCATGCACATAGATGAAGTAGAAGTGTAGAAAGAGACAGCAGGGATTGGTTAGTGGAAAATGCTCAAAAGGAACTTCAGGCATACATACTGAGCACTTAATAATCAGAGGATGACAGTGGATATTTCAAACTCACCTTGGCCTTCATTTCCCTTTGGGTTATTTCCTTATGTACTGCTTATATCCTACATTTCCTTCTATAGATAGTGCCGTATAGTAATATTCTCCAATTTTTTAAGAATATTTTTCGAGATTTCTTTTGTGATTATAGTATAAATTAAGATCCTTTATTTTTCTTGGGCTTGCTCTGTAGATATTTTAAAAATTGACCTTTCATCTTATCTGTGATACTTGGATATTAAACATCACAGGGGATGTTCCAAAGCTAGGTTTTATAAACAGCATCAATGTATTATAAGCCCCTGTCCTAATCTGGGGCCTTTTGCAGATAATAGATAAGGCCATTTATCTCAAATTGCCAAGAATCCATAGCAAGAAAGTTAACAGTCTAAGATGAGGTTCACAGAGAGACATCAAAGTGTGATTTTGCCTCTTCCAATAATAGTCCTCATTGCTTACTTAATGATTGAATTTCTGTGGCAAAGAAGAGGGTGTTTGCTGCTCTGGGAGGAGATTAGAAAATGGGCTGCAGTTTGGTGATATAGTAGAGGCCATTAGTGTTCCGTCCTTATGTGTTGAATGCACACCAGCCTGAGGTATAGATGCCTATACCTGTATCTCTTTGCCGGAAGGCTTTTCTCACCTTAGTTCACTTGAAATACTGGAGAATTAACACTCCAGGAATAGTCCCTAACCAGTGAGTTGGTACTATGTATTAGTTTCCTCTTCCTGCTGTAACCAATTATACAAACTCAGTGGCTTAAAACAATACAGATTTATTATCTTATAGTTTTGGACATCAGAAGTCCAACACTGGTCCCATGGGGCTAAAGACAAGGTATCAGCAAGGCAGTGTTTTTTCTAGAGGATCTAAGGGAAAAATCTATGTCCTTGCTTTCTCCATCTTTTGGAATTGTTTGCCTTGCAGCACCATATCATTTTGACCTCTGCTCCCATGGCCACATTTTCTTCTCTAACTCTGATCCTCCTGCTTTCCTTTTATCATGACCCTTCTAGTTACTTGGGGTCTGCCTGGATAATCCAGGATAATCTCCCTACACCACTATCCTTAACCTAATCCCGTCAGTGAAATCCCATTTGCCTTTTAAGGTATACAGGCTATGGGAATTAGGATGTGGATATCTTTGGGTGTCATTATTTACCTCAGTGTATAAACATCCCAGTTTCCTCACTCTTTGAGTGGGAGAACTCTATGCTTATGTTCTACACAGTGCCCAGAGTTTCCCAGTGGGATTGAACTCTAGCTATCCACGTTGGTTACTAGCTCAATGACAAACTCTTTTCTAGTTTTCTTCCATTTCCTGCTTCACTGCTCCCCTATTCCTGGAATAATCTCCCAGATTCAGATACTTGCATTCAAGTCTGCTTCTTGTGGCTCAATTCTTTAGCTTCTGTAAAACCTTAGGAGAATGAGTGTCTTTGAGTTCTCCAAGAGTGATGGGAACAAATTAAAAGGATACAAGAAGAAGCTTGAAGGAACTCCCACTGATCAAACTGAGGACAAATGGAGCATTAAAATAAATATTGATCATAAAGGATTGCAACCTATTGAATAAAATATGAATCTATGAATCCATTGACATATAAAAGTAACAACAACAAACAAGAAGTGGAAACTCTTCATTATGGTCAAATGTAATAAATGCAGAAGGGAGGATAGAATTATAAATCATTATTTGGCAAACGCAGTAATGACTGATCCAAGCAAGATTATTCAATAGATGCTAAAACCAGGGAGTGAAAGTGAGAATAACAGAAGTTAACATAAATTCACAGCATTTTCCTACAAGATCATTATAAAGGGTAAATGAGTAACTATATGGTGGAAGAATCTGTTAGAAATTACCTTAACCAAATGATCTGATTGGTTAAGGGGGTGTACTCATACATTGTGCCTTCTGATATAGTGAGAAGAGCTCAACCTCTCTTCTATGGTATTCCAGCCCTAAGTGTGTAGCTTGGATCTAATCGTGAAGAGAAGGATGTTTTATAAAACGTTCTATTCAAAATTGTGTGTCATGAAATGTAATGAAAGATTAAAGAACTATTCCAGATTAAAGATATGAAAAACTAAATGAAGCATGTGATCTTGGATTTTTTGTTTTGCTCTAAATAACATTATTAGGGCATTGGAAAAATCTGAGTAAGGGCTATAGCTTTATAGTATTTTATCAACATTAAATTTTCTTGATTTTATAAATTGGACTAAGGTCATGTAATAGAATATTCTTATTTTTCTATGTTTAGACTACCTAAAAGAATATTCTGATTTTTAGGACATGCATACTGAATTATTTAAGGATAGAAGGACATCATATCTGAAACTTACCCTTTAAACAGTTCAGTAAAGGAGGGCTGGGATATAAAACATATATAATAAAATGTTCTCATTTGGAGAATCTGGATAAAAGTATCTGGTAATTCTTTGTATTATTCTTGCAACTTTCATATATGACTTAGTTATGATAAAATGTTAGGATGTAAAAAAAGTATAAGGGCTTTAAATCATTGAGTCATTGCCCTGCTTACCTGCAGGCTGCTATCTTGTCATTTTAAGTAAAATGTCCTCAGTGTTCTTTTTTTTTTTAATTTTTTTTATTTGACAGAGATCACAAGCAGGCAGAGAGAGAGAAGGGGAAGCAGGCTCCCTGATGAGCAGAGAGCCCGATGCAGGGCTCGATCCCAGGACCCTGAGATCATGACCTGAGCCGAAGGCAGAGGCTTTAACCCACTGAGCCACCCAGGCGCCCCTCTTTTTAAAAAATATTTTAGTTTAGTTTAGTTTTTAAAGATGTATTTATTTATTTTAGAGAAAGAGAGAGTTTGAGCAGCGGGAAGAGCAGAGAGGGAGGGAGAAGAGAAAGTAAATCTCCAGCAGACTCCCCACTGAGCATGGAGCCTAATGCAGGACAGGCTCGATCCCATGACCTGGAGATTATGATCCTTAGATCATGAATTGAGCTGAAATCAAGAGTTGGATGCTCAATTGACTGAGACACCCAGGTACTCCTAAATGTCCTCAGCATTCTTAAGTCACAATGTTTGTTTCTTCCCTGTGTCCCAAGGATATGTTGACTGTTGAGTAGAGTTTCTGATACCTTTAACAAAGCACTGGATTTAGAATAAAAAAAAAATGTAATTTGAATTCTGGCTCAATAGTTGTGAGACCTTAGAAAAGTCATTTTAATTTCCTTGGCTTCAAACCATGCCTGGAATTTTAAAGGTTTGAATTATGTGATTCCTCTTCATCCCTTTCAGAACACTCTATGATTCTCTCATGTCCTTTGAATATTTAAATAAATGAATCTATTCTTCTGGATGTGGTTCTGGTGACTCTGCCTTATAATAAATTCCACTTGATGTGACTATGTGACTATGAATTTCCATCAAAGGAATTTCCAATGTAGGGTTATTTGTTTGTCTGTTGTTGTAAGGAGGATAAAGCAAGCTGAAACATTCAACAAAATTATTCAGTTTGTGATTCCATTTACTAGATTTCTCACATAGGAAATTTTATAAGTTTAGGTAAACAAACTTCATATTAATGACTATTGGGAACAATTTTCTTGGTGTAACAGATAAGCCCTTTTGCTGAGTTGGGATTAAGCTGGTTTGCTTCCAGAACCTCCAGGCATGCGTGAGTTGCCAATTTATGCTGAAAGATAGAATGAATATTCTAGTGGAAAAAGCTAGGAATGGGGGCCCTGAGCTCAGCTACAGCATCAGCCCTGGAGCTGCTTTGTTCCTTGATATTTGGCTGGTCATTGCCCTTCCTCTTTCTTAAATAGATGTAATGAGGCTTGAACCTCTCTCTTGCCTCTCAGGAGTGCTGCAATGATGAATGAGCATGCCATTTGCAAACTGCTGTGAGTCCTTTGCTAGGGAGATACTTAAGTAACAAAGCATCCTCATCAGAGTACAGTTAGCTCTCACTACAAAGCCAACACCAAGGGATTTTTCATATTAGCGTGATCTAGATTGTATTGTAGCTACCCATGCAGGAATGGATTGCTCTCTGCTACACCAGTTATTCTTATCTCAGTCTTTTTTTTTCTTTATAGCACGTATCATATGTGTAATTAATTAACTTATTCAAGTCAGCTTTGTTCTTGTGTCCCCAGTGCCCAGCATGGTGCCTGACAAATAGTAAGTGTTCAGTAAAGGCTTATTTAGTGGTCAATGAAAGAATTATGTAATACATATCTTATGTAATATATATCTTTATCTGTATCTATATCTATAATTATGTAATATATATCTTGTGTAATACAATCTTGCTATTCCTTTATGACAGGATTTAAGCTTTAACATTCCAATAACCAAATAGGCAATTTACCATTTCTGTGGTTTTAAATATGCCAGTTATGGACAATAAATAGTTGACACATGATACCTAATATGCAGGCCTCTCATACAGCTGTGGGAACCTCTTGAAGAGCTTTAGCATATATACTTGGTAGCAGTAAAATGGATAATTCAGAACGTGGGTTCTTTTTGGTTTGGAATGTAATTTGTATTATCTCTTTATTTTTCTTGTGAAGAGGCTCTCACATTTTATTTTGTTAAGTTACTGTAAAAAGTGCATCAATTTTATGTAAGTTTTGGTAAGCTAAATAACTAACACTACAGAAGGCAGAAAGGTGGTGAGGGAGCAGTAGGGATATACCTTGGGATTAATCACTTGCCCTGGATAATTCCCAACCTGTATCCTTCTTCTATGGGTGATTGATTTTTGCTTCTATACAGCTTTAAAAGATGAGGCAGTTTGTGTGTTTAACCTTTAACAACCACCTGTGAGGATTTGAGTCATCTGTCCCTATAGCTTTCATTGTTATGGTGCCCAAAGCCTGATGACCTGAAGCCATGCATGAAATAGGGGTGAGGAAAGATGGGGGACTCTTTTAGTGACTGCATCAATTCCTTAATGGTAGTTGAGATTGGGAAATAGCCTTTGTTCTTGAAAGCTGTGCTTTTTTCACTCTCTGTATAAATTCTAGGGAGGTCTTTTTGTGTTTGTTTTGGATCTATGGTCACAGATCCCTTTGCCTTCTTGAAGAATGATGTTAATTATGTCATTTTCATTGTTCAGAACCTTTCACAGCTCCCCAACACTTGCAGAATAAAGTCTTAGGCTTTAACTCTGGCACTCAGTTTTTCTCCTATCAAATTTTAGGATAGTGCTGTGGTTATGAGCATAGATTCTGGAATTAAATATCTGATTCTGCTTCTTGGGCGATCTTGGGTACATTGCTTAACCTATCTAAGCCTTCCCATTTCTCATGGAGAAAATAATGGAACCTAGCTCATGGGGTTGTTTTGAAGATTAAATTAAATTATGCACATAGAATGCTCACTATTGTGCCTAGAACACTACAGAGGCTCAATAAAAGCTCATTTTTACCACCTCTCTCTCCTGATCCAGCAACTGAACTAATTACTGTTGCAAGCACTATTGCACGTACCCCATAATTTACATTTTCTTTAAATGTCTTTGCCTCATGCTTTTCTTTACTCCTTCCCCACTTTTCCAGTTCAAGTGTTCTTCATTCTCTGATGCCCTGTCACAGTGCTGCCTTCTCTCTAAATGCATCCACGCATGTAATTCCTACTTTTTGCTCTCCACAGTTTTAAGTGATCTCTCCTTTCTCTAAATTCCCTTGACATTTTTTTCTGAGTTTGAAAGTGGTAGCCACTTGAATCAAGGATACTCTTCTGGATTCTCACTTAGGTGGTTGAAATCTGGAGCAAATTTCTTCCTTTCTCATGCATCTCAAGGGTGAAGTAATGTCAGTCCTCCCTAGCATGCTACTTGACCCTAACTAATAAACACACCCTTCCTGTGATCATGTCCAGCATATAGTACACGCTCAATATGTATTCAGGGAAAGGATCTTATGGAATGAAAGGAACTTTTTGTGGCTCTTACCTATATCACTTCAACAGAAGATCTCGCTTCAGCCTAAATTGAAATTCCTCAGGAAGTGTGTATAGTGAGATTCTGAGAGCCTTTGAGCTTTGAGCCTGGGAGGATTTGGTGACACGTCAGGTACATTTTATGATTCATGAATTTAAGTTGGTTTTGGGGATTCGGTACGAGAGAGCTGAATCTTTTTGGATTAATAGTTCTTTTCTCTGTGACAGCTATCATTTACAGTCATGGCCCAGGGTAAAAACCACTGCATGGGAAGCAGAGTGCTTTGGTATTTGAAAAGATTATGAAGGATTATCTCTGTCTTGCCATCTTTTTCCTTCCCAAGATGGCAGAACAAAATTAAGTCCCCCTGTATTTTGAATAAATGTCTCTTTTTAAGAAGAATAGAAATGGCCTTAGGGAGGTGCTGCCTATGGTTATGCTTAGCACACTGATTTGAACAAGATGTTGGGGTAAAAACAGAAAGGAACTTTCCACATATATTATAGGAGCCAAAAGTAAGATTTTCATAACCAGGACTATATATCACTGCAGATTATTCATCCTTTACAGACTAAATGAAATAGACCTGAGGCATTTATCCTGATAATGCAAGGTAGGAAAATCTGGGGGCAAATCTTGGTTTTCCTATTTCTGAAATTCAGTTTCAGTTTTTCCACTTACTGGTTGGGAGATCTTGGCCAGGTTGATATCTTTTTCAGTTTCTCCATCTATAAGTGAAGGGTGTTAAGCTAAATCATCTCTGAAGTTTCCTCGAACATTCATTTCTCACTAAAGCCTCCATGAGATGCCATCAGGTCAGAGGCACCCATTTGATGAAAGAGGAAAGCAAAACTCCCTTTGTATGTCATTGTGAAGAAGGAATTCATAGTGATAGCTGTCTAATTTTATGTACCCATCTAAGCAAGCCTCCCATACAGGATTGTTGTGAGCTGAATTGTATACCCCCCAAAATCATATAGTGGAACCTAACCCCCCAGTATACCACAGAATGAGTCTGGATTTGGAGACAGGGTCTCTAAAGAGGTAATTAGTTCAAGTGAGGTGCTTCAGGTAAGCCCTAATCAATTATGACTGCTGTCCATATAAAAAGACAAAATTGGGACACAGACACACAGAGAAGGAAGACCACGTGCCTAAGTGCTCAGTCCTTGACACAGAAGTTGGACATATATTTACTCATTATTTGGTTGGGGAGGAGAAGAGAAAACAACAATTAAGATGATGGAGATTCATTAGTGAATAAGGGCAATGTGGTTGCTCCCCCTGTATTTATTTTCTGGTGGTACGTGAGGCCAACAGCCTTCATGATTGCTGAGAAGGGAAAACAGACGATGAGAAAAGGCATAACAGGCTGAACTAACTTATTCTGAGGGTTTGGGGAAGACTTATCTAAAGAAGCTGCAAGGAGAGAGTGAAGATTAAGTAAGGAAAGAGGAGGAGGTATTTAGGGAAGGGAGAGGCTATCCTATGTGAAGGTGGGAAGGTGTGACCAAGGATCTGAAAAGCAGTATATAGTGTGGCTGCAGTGCTGAGAGCAAGAAGCAGGAATGTGAAAATTGAAGCTAGTGAGTTAGAAAGATAAGCAGCTTAATGCTTTTTATAAGAGGAAGAATCCAAGACTGCAGGCTATTCTAGACCCTATCATTCATTCTCTAATCTCCGAGAGGAAGATCCAAGGGATGCTCAAGCCAACCACGTACATTTTTATAGAATTCATGGGGAGAACTTTTGCTCTGGATTTTCCTTTTCATATTTCCTGAGGAACTGGCTGGTACAACTTAAAAGAAAATGTAAAAATTAGGAAACTTCCTCCACTCTTCGAGGTCTGACTTGAAGTTCTCCCCACTCCCCAGAGTACACTTTGCCTGTGAAGGATGGTACCCAAATGAGAGAGAGGTTAGAAGTAATTGCAGGAGCATTAGACAGTTTTGTTTTGAGAAAATGAGAAATGGAGAGGGAAAAGATCAGTTTAAAAGGCTCTTCTTTCAGGCAACTTTAATTTGTCCTTTCTCCAGTCCTGCCATGGTTGCATGGTACAGAGCTTTTAGGGAAGGAGGGAGGTGTCTGTCTGCACTCTGCCTCTACAAAGCTTTCTGTTCCCAGTGGCTGCAGGACTTTTCCCCCAATTCCTCCCTTAGTATCATTACTCTTCCCAAAACCCCTCCCCAATGGGGCCATTGGTAGTTATGGAATGTGAGGGAGATTGTTTATGAATCCCTGCTAGTCTTTAAAGTGCAAAGTTTTTCTGGGGGGAAAACAAAATGAAAAGGGTGGTTGTGCTGTTTTGAATAAAGCTTTCAGAGTTTGGGGATTGGGAAAGTGTATTTCACTAAGTTATAAAGAATATGCACTCATCTGCATAGGGAGTATTTGAGGCTACTATACCCACTGAAAATTGTTAGATGTCCAGAAAATGTGAACTATTGTGTTGGGTGTTCAGAATAGCACCTTGGGGGCCAAACAAAAATTCCAACACAATACTTGTGGATCACCATGAGTGGCTCAACCCCAGCAGATGTCCTGGGTTACATGATTTCCATAAACTTGGACTGAAGTTAGGGGAAAAATTCCCAGGCCTCAATACAGAAGAAAAAAAAAAAAAAAAGGAAAGAAATGCTATCTGTTTCCCAAATCAACCAAATGCCCGCTTGCTCTCTGCAGCAGCCTAAAAATCTATTACTAGACAAAACAAAATCTAACTAGAAAGATGAATCTGCTTCTAGCAAAAACTTGTTATTCACTCCAAAGTCAAAGTTATGAATGACTTCATTCATTCGATAAAGCTCTATTGACTTTTGGATGGTCCAGTGTTTTTCATTGTCTACAAAACGGCTTGTCTCAATTTATGTTCATAGTGGGAAGCTAACTGTAATTTCCATTGTCTGTCTGGGGAAATGGAATAGAATGCAGATATCTGTAGAGTGGTTATTTGAATCTTTGTACAGAGAGAGACCAGAACATCACAGGGTGGGTTGATGGATTCTGAAAACAGGCTTGGACAAATCTCCCAAAGATAAAAATGACATTAAGTATTATGTCCAGCAATATAATCTTGTATGTTAAAAGCAGAACTAGGGAAAGGAAACTTTTGTACTAGTCTCTTCTTGCTACCATGAATTTCTATTCTCAGGAATTAATCAAATTAAGAATCCAAAAGAAATCCTGTAGGAATAGATTCTACACTGAGAAGTGCTTTGTGTTAGGTTACACTACAATGTCTTTGACCTATTTTACTTTTGGGGACAAAGAGGGTGCAGTGTGTGAGTTTGGGAGTAGATGCATCAAAGCATGGCTCTTCCTTTATTGCTGTTCCCAATGCAAGATCTTGTTATACCACTAAAAAAGTCAGATTTTTTTTTTCCCAAGTAAGTGAACCAGAAATATTTGTATTTAGTAAGCAAGGAGCAAGTAAAACAGAGGATTAATTTGTGCTTTAAAGCCCCACATTATCATCAGTTTCCATTTTCTAACCATGCACTTATTTTTTGGACACTACAGATACCAAAGGAAACCTATACTGATTGCAGCTCCCTGCCTGGGGTAGATGTAAGAAATTTGGGCAATCTCTCTTCTGTTTACAACTCAAGTTTTACATATTACCACAGCTGAGATTCCACACAGAGGCCCCAGGGCTTGGGTGGTTTATCAAATCACTCTTGCAAGCTTACAAGCTTCCTTTATCTCACCAGGGTGGTACTTCCCCAGAGATTATGTTGCAAAAAAAAAAAAAAAATTAAATTGGGAGCAAAGCGTTCTGGGACCCCTAGCCTCCTTGAATTAGTCAGCCTCTCCCTCCCGTCTTTGCACAAAACCGTGCTCTATCTTCTCTTCTGTGTCAGCTTCCTATGTAGTTACTCTGTAGTTTTGGTAGCCTCTTCCCTGTCACAGGAATGTCTCCAGAATCTCCAGTTTCTCTGGGAAGATTTCTTCCATGTCCTCCAAAGCTCTGCGATCAGGGGTATTTGCCTCTTCTGCCCAAGATGCCCTCCCTCTGGATGTTCACTTGGTAAACACTCACCTCATCTTTTAATCCTGAGCTTAAATTGTGAGATTTGAAGTTTGAGTTCTCAGCCTGACCCCGGTTCTTCTTCCTTGTGGTTTTTGTGCCACCATTTCATCCTTTTGGTGGTACTTCGCATCCTGGGTGGTCGTTTACGTAGTTAGTTGTTTGTCTTCCTCTGTGCCCTGGAGAGCACGAGCACAGTAGGCTAATTTTCATGCCCCTAGTCCTTGCCATAGAAAAGGTAAAATGCCCCTGAAAAGAAAGAATTGTTCAATACTGGATATCTACATAGGTAGATGATTATATAGACTTTAACATTGTGCTTTCCAAGAATTTTTAATAATTTGGAAAAATGGTTATTTTTTGTGCGTGACAGAAAAAAAAAACCTACTATATAAAACTATATATGCCAGGATTCTAATTCTGTATACATAAAGACATATATTTTTATAACTACATGTGTATATACATATATAACTACATGCACAGAGAGATAAAAGACTAGAAGAAGATATACCAAAATCTCACTTTTTTTTTTTTTGGAATTGTGGGATTATGTGCTATTTTTCTTAATACATATTTTTCTCCAGATTCTCTATAGTAAACATGTATTACTGTTATAATCAGAAGAAAAAAAATAGCATTTCAAAATGAATGGCAGATAGGAACCGTCTTCTGATGTTGGCAGGGGGGAGCCACACCTAAACTGGTTAGAATAAAATTAGGTGAAATCAAACATTCTTTTAAGTGTGTAATGCTCTAACAAGAAGGAAAATTATATGGAAGCATACATTTTAGTTAAAAGTCATAGTCCCCTTCTTTTCAGTTTCTTCAGTAGAATGGAAGATACTTAAACCAGTTTGCCTCTTAGAAGATAGAGAGTAATATATTTTGTAATTAAGGGCTATTGAGATCACAAAGATATGAGATTAGGTATAAAACTTTCCACTTTAACAGTTCTCCGGGGATTGTATCCTCCTTGCACCCCATAGTCTGGAATGATTGACAGGAAAATTACGATTAGATTAGACAGGAAATCAGAACAAATCTTTGCCTTGGATCATGTGGAAAGTTTTAAAATATAGATCAGAGATGTTATTAAAATGTGTGACTAAGGATTACAAAAGAAAAACACCAAGGCAGCATTTTTCCTCTTACTTAAGCCTATTGCATTAATTCCATGTTAACAAACGTTTTGTGGGAAGGCCCGTGAAAGATCCTAGGGAGGTCAGGAAATCTACTCTTTTCCTTGCTTCCCACTCAGGAAAGAACTAAACCGACCAAGCAAATGAGAAGGCCAGCCCAGCACTCCGAGAGCCTCTTCAGCTAGAAAAGAGTTTAGCGGTTGATTAATCTTGGGTCTTGGAATCTGACAGCCAGGGTTGAAACCTGGGGCTTCATCCGTAATGACTGGTGAACTGAAACTCAGCTTCTGCATGTGAAAAACGGAGATCTACCTGCTCATAGAGTTATTAAAGTTTACATGAAATAATACAGGTCAAGTGCTTAGCACATCTGGAATATGCCTAGTGTTTCACGTAGAGCAATACATGATCTACTCAGACTTCCACCCCACCCCACCATTTTTAAACAATTTTTTCTTCTGCAGCTTCACTGTCTTCCATTGGTTTGTATGCAGATGTTGTCACAAACTTTGAAAAATTGTCCTGTTTTTCCCTCTCTTTGGCTTGCTGTTATTTCCATGTATTAATCTCAGGTTTAGGCCTTAAATTAGACATCTGTAACTCAGATGCCTCACTGCGGGCATTCCTCTCTTTGCTTCTTTTTCTCCCTTCTGTCTCAAGGGACAAACTGACTTTGGGGTATGTGTTCTACACGCCTGATCCAGACTTAGCTTGCACACCATTTTATAAGTGAACAACTCTAAGTTTTAGTCATGTAAGACATCAGGTTAAAATTCTGCCACATTCTAGCTGGTTTCAGGTAAGTTACTTCCATCTCCGAGGCTGAGTACCCATTTTTATCATTCTCTCATGTAGGGACAATAAGATTCACCTCCTGGGGGCAATCAGGAGGATTAAATGTAAATGATCTATGTGAAGCTCCTAGGGGAAAGCTATATACAGTGCTTTTCCCTCCTTATTCCTTCAGAAGTCATTATGGTAAGTGGTTTGTTTTCCTTCCCCCATGACTACCCCGTTTTCTGTTTATATTAGAGAGACAGGCTAATAAGAAGACTGATGCATTAAAATACTGCTTAATTCAGGACAGCCCCCTTACTAGGAATTCACAACCATTCTGTCAGGGCCCAGGCTGAAATTTACCTTGTCATTTAATCCTATGGGACAAAGAGGGAGGCCAAGGAGGAAAGGAGAAAAGTGGCAATGTCTGAGCCACATTGTACCTGGAACTACTTCAGTGAGGTGCAGAAGACTGGTTTTGCTTCATAAAAAGTACTATGTAGTTTTAATTTGTATTTCCCTGATGCCGAGTGATGTGGAGCACTTTTTCATGTGTCTGTTGGCCATCTGGATGTCTTCTTTGCAGAAATGTCTGTTCATGTCCTCTGCCCATTTCTTGATTGGATTATTTGTTCTTTGGGTGTTGAGTTTGATAAGTTCTTTATAGATTTTGGACACTAGCCCTTTATCT
>PISX010010022.1:0-43259 GCA_004024625.1 Mellivora capensis | reverse complement strand
ATTCACTGTTTCCTTTGCTGTGGAAAAGCTTTTGATCTTGATGAAATCCCAATAGTTCATTTTTGCCCTTGCTTCCATTGCCTTTGGCGATGTTCCTAGGAAGATGTTGCTGCGGCTGAGGTCGAAGAGGTTGTTGCCTGTGTTCTCCTCAAGGATTTTGATGGATTCCTTTCTCACATTGAGGTCCCTCATCCATTTTGAATCTATTTTCGTGCGTGGTGTAAGGAAATGGTCCAATTTCATTTTTCTGCAAGTGGCTGTCCAATTTTCCCAACACCATTTATTGAAGAGGCTGTGAAATGTGTAAACCTGGCGATTCACAGACATGTACCCCTGGGGATAAAAATTTGTTTATAAAAAATAAAAATTAAAAAAAAAAGTACTATGTAACTGACAATGGGATATATTGGGGAGGCTATTGCATTTATTAGGGAAAAAAAAGACAACTTTTTAATGTCCTATGGCTTCCAGATGGACTTATTTGAGGTAATAGTTTCCTGAGTATAAATATCCCACAAACTCCACAAACTTGGTGACTGTACCAAAGCCTTTTGTTTGCAGGTATGTCACACACCACCCTTACAACTACCCTATTACATGAACTTCACATTTCCCCACATTAGCTTTTGAGCTAAACACGGAGTTTCTTAGTGATTTTACATTAGCCTTCCCGGTTTTACTGCTAAGGAAAGAATGAGCTTGTAATCTCCTCCACAGAATCTTTAATTCTCTGAGCAGGTAACAGAGAGGAGAGTATAGAGGGAATTGAAGATTAGAATTAAAGTTTAGCCTGATGTAAACAGTTTTGATGTGTAGCCCACAGATCTCCAGCAAAGAAAGCTTCTTAATGGGGAGAAGAGAAGTGCATTTTAAGACATAAAGAAAGCTTTCAATGTCATCTCCCATTAGCTCTCCTTGGTGTATTTATTCTGCCTTATCCACGTGCCCTGTGACCTCCAGCCTCTGCCCTCTCACAGATGCTCCTCTCTCCACTTTAGAAGGGAGCTGGACAGAGGAAGAGGAAGCTAGAAGTGAAGGCCCCTTAATGTCACCCACCTACAGAGCTTTAGGGTGTCAAGCAAATGACTATTCCTATTGACTTTGGTTTCCTTATCTGTAAATTGTAAAGAACAATACCCAGTTCACCAGAATTGTTTTGGGGATCAAATTAACTCCTCAACTTCTCAGGATCTGTAGGATGGAATAGTACTGAGACACACCAATGGTGAATGGCTGTGGGAAATGCTGTGGACTTTATGTTAGTGCCATCAAGTCTCTGAGGAATTCTACAATACAAACCAAAACAAAACAAAAAAAAACATTTGGTTCTGTTAACATAGGCTGGACAATGCCAAACCAACAAGTGCAGAAACAATGAGTTCTATTGTCATCTCCTTATTTTTATCATAGGCCCTAAGTTTCTGACTTAAGAGTTCAGAGAGGAGCCAATCTCAGTGCATGTGGGGGCAGGTGGGGAAGGCAGAGAAAGCATGCCCACCCGAGTCCTACAGAGATTTTAGGCCAAGATAATTCTACAGCTCTGAAGGGTGATTCTAAAACTCATCTTTAAAGAAATATTTTCCCTCCAGTTAACCCCTTATGAATAAATAATAATAATAATAATGTCTATCTGCAACCAGGATAAGAGTGAAAGGATGGAGGTAAAGAAAGCACTTCCAGTTGTAGTTAGAATGCATCAGAAGTAGTTAAATTCCCCTTTTCAATGACTAGTGAAGCAGAAAGTATGGTTTTCCTGGCAAAATGCTAGAGATACAAAGTATTTTTCTTCCCCCATTATAAAAACAGGAATGAAGAAAATGCTTTGGAAGATGAAAGCAGAGATGGAAAGCAAACAACAGGTAAAGAGTTGATTGTGGTGTTTTCAGCAAATGAATGAATGAATGAATGAATGCATGAATGAATGAGTAGAAAACCACATGAGAGAAAATAATGGACTTTGGTAGTGTTTGTTTGCTAAAGAATGGAAATGACTCCTTTTCGCTAAACTAAACCCACAGCCAAATTAGAAAAATTGACATTCAAACATTGCATGTTTTTATATTCATGGCATCAGTTCAATTTGTCATTAATTAAACAGGCAAATTTGAGAATGCCTGTTTTAAGTAGTACCTCAAAAAAATGACCTTGTAAAATCAGGTTGAGATACATTATGTGTCCTGAGGGCAGCAGGAAGCAAAAGGGAAAATACGAAATTAGAAAATGTCCTGTAATTGTCACTTCACTGGTAAAGGTGATAGAACCTCCATTATCAGTCCGGAACTACTTTGATGCCTAATTTCACTGTCTAACTTATCAAATTGAATTAAGCACAAATGAAGAAATACTTGTCTAGGGAAACAAGTACCATGCCATTTTGCTTTCTGTCAACTGAAAACCAACCCGATTAGCACAGACAAGGAAAAATAAGCTCAAAATATTTTATTGGAGGAGTAAAAGTCTAAAGGGATTGTTTCTCCCAAACTGGCCTAGCAAAAGTTAGTTGACAAAAACACTGGAGTCCCTGATGCTAGCTATATCCAGAATTGAGAAGTGGTGGTTTCCCTTCATTTACTCCACTAATATTTGAGTGATGATAATGTGCCAGGTCCAGATCATTGCTTTATAGGATAAACAATGCCTCCTCTTTGCTCCCTGCTCTAAGCCTGATGCTTCAGTGTCTCTCCCCTTTCATTATTTGCATAATTACCAAGAGTTTGCTAGATGGTGTCCTACTCTGTAGATATTTGAAGACAAGAATCACCCAACAGGAAACTTCTCCAAGGTTGTATCCAAAGCAACATCAATTCTCTGTTTCCTACATGTACTCAGTAATAACAACGTAGAAGTTTTTCTGACCTTCCGGTTCTGCCCCGGTGCTGAATTTTGTCCTGAGTAAATGAGAACTTGAGGATACAGAGCATTTTTGAAGCAAGAGTACTAGCGGTTGTTGAGAACTGTGAGAGATGAGCTCTGTATGGGAGTCTAGAAGACTGCAGGACCCAGAGCAATAGATGGGAGTGCAGAGTTCTCAATGGGCAGGAGAGTCTAACCAGGGCAAGTTACCATTCTTCTCTGGGTACAGGTTTTTCTCAAGAAATGAGGGATGTGGGAAGAGATGCTTCTAGCTCAAATACTTGTTTTTCTGTTGCGGCTCATTTGCTTCAGCATATGAAAAAAAATTTCCCCTTTAGAAATGGGAAAAACGATCTTTTTCTCTAAATGATTCATGAAACAAGGAATTCTACAAAGAAAGAAATCCTTTCTGCTTGCCTCACCTGCGTGTTCTTTCTGCTCCCTTCTTCCTTTTGCTCAGCTGCCACCTGCTAGCTCAGTCCCTTTTTACAATCTTATCGTTCCTGGTATGCCGGCGCATCCCTGGCAGCAGGTACCATCTGGAGCAGCTCTTCTTTATTTCTCTGTATTATTAATCTGCATTTTTAAAATTTTTATTTTATTTTATTTTTTTATAAACATATTTTTATCCCCAGGGGTACATGTCTGAATCGACGTGGATGGAACTAGAGGGTATTGATCTGCATTTTTAAATGGTTCCTTTTTCCTCTAAGTATATCTTCATCTCCCTCCACCTCCCCCAACACACATACTTTGTGGAAGTGACCTTCTACCCAAATCTAGCTTTTTTTTTCTGTCCAAAATTTCACACATGCATTTTCCATTAAGCACTTAATTCTGCCAAACTGTGTCTCTATATTTTTTGGCTGAAAAATGCCAAATGTACAGAAGTTGTTGTTTTCTATTAACCATTTACTTGTCTCAGCAGATATTTTCACATGGATATATGGGCTAATAAGAGTCTAAGCAAATAGAATGCCATTTAAAAAGGAATAACATGTAATATATTGTGGAATACCGCCTAACTGTATGTTTTAGACTTTGATGGAGAGTGTGGATACTACTAAAAAAATTCAGAATTTTAACAAAACCCTTACAGAAAAGGAATGTGACATATCTATCTCTTTATCAATGTGTCTGTTTCTATTTTTTAACCACATTTAGTGATGCTTGGGATACAGTAATATGCCTTTTTGTTCATAAGGGTGTTTCCCTCCATTAGGTCTCATCAGTAATATTTAAAATATAGAAATCCTTTTCATTAAAATATGTTCACTAAAATAGATATTTCTTCCCTTAGAAAAAGAATTCAAAAGTTTTTGGGGCCTAGTTTTAAAAGCATCATGCTTTACTTGATTTATTTTAGTGGTTGTTTAAGGGATGTGAAATATATCACCACTGCAACTAGCAAGAACTATAAATGATACATTATTGCAAGTGTTCTAAAAAATCAGAACAAAACTAATTTATTATAGTTCTGTCTTCATTATACACCACATGTTGGTGAGTTAAACACAACAAAATTGTCTTTTCTTTTAAAAGTGTCTACTAAAGATAAAAAGAATAAGGTAACAATTAACATGTAGTTTGTTACATTAAAAAATCTGATATACATATTTCTATTGCCTGTTAGCTTATTCTAAGCCTCTTTAACTATTACAAAAAAAAGAAATCATTGTTCAAAGGCAAACATTCAATTCAGTTGATACAACATTACAGTACAGTCAACTAACATCATTCAACAAAGGTAACAAGTCTAGCCTTGGCTTCTTGAGTTAAAAGTCTGTAGACCAGATTGCTACAAAAGGTTCAATGCTGCTTCACACCGTATGTTAGCTTTTTGGAGGACATGGTACTTTCTACTGATGGCTTCAGAAGAAGGGGTCATGCTATTGGTAAAAGCACAGGGGAACCCCAACCTGTCATTAATCATTTTATTGAGCATTGTAGTTAGAACAGCATTATTGAGTTTAGCACAACTAAAACAAAATAACAATAATAATAATATAATAATCATAATCATAATCATAATCATAATAATGATAAGAATAAAAACCAAACACAAACTGGAAGCCTAGAGATGCTGCCAGCCGTGTCAAACCCTTGCGATACGCTATACTAAAAAAGTTTGAAATATCCACCCGTCCTCTCCACTCTGCCACAAACTAGCAAAGTCAAAATACAAAAGTCTTCAACTTGTTACTTTTGCAGAATAAAGCAAAAACGTCTTTGTGCTCCTTACTACCAGAAGCGAAATGTCCACTGAGTTACCACATGTAATAGCTTCTGGATGTGTCAACCTGGGTTGGCTTGGTGTCTGCAGAACCATCTTTGTCTTTCTCACTGTCACCTTCCCAGAGGTTAATGAGTGGTGGGTACAGCTCATTTAGTGGGATTGAAGAAGTTTTTTGCATATACTTTTTCAATGAATGGTGGTAGTTTTTCCTCTTAAACCTTTTGGCAATGTACACAGCAATGGAGGCGAGGCTAATGACGGCAAACATGGACCCCATTACTGCAGCAAGGGCCGTACTTGTTTCTTGGTCGGAAATGTCCAGTGCAAAGGCGGCATTTTTAGTTGTGACATTGACACACGACTTTTGAGTCTGCTGATGAATATTGGACACTGTGAGACACACTTCATAATCTGTGGAAGGCTGCAGATGTGTTAGGTTGTACTCATGAACATCTACTGGGACCCTGGCGGTGTATGTTATATGAGGATTGTCAATCTTCATGGTGGCAGAGGACCACTTTAAGTTTGATGTCATGACATTGGAATTAACTTTCCAGGACACTAAAATGGAATGAGATTCTGTCTGCTTGACATATATTTTCAGCACCTGGGTACCATCCAGAAGGGTTCCATTCACCTTAATTGTTACCACACGTGTGTCGGCCCCTTCCACATTCTGGGCAACACAAGTGTATCTTCCTGAGTCTTCAATTTGTACGTTAGGTATTTCTAAAGTACCTTCGTTACTTAGCTTGTATTTATCTGAAAGTGTATCCACAGTTATCTTATTTCCAAGAGGAGTGACCCAGTAAATTTCAGGTTCTGGCTCAGCCATGGCCCGACAGTCTAGGAAAACTGTTGTGCCAATATCCATGTTTAAATGATTTGGGAATGTGTCGTGAGATATCATTGGGAGGCACTGTTCACTTGAATCCTGGATTAAAACTTCCTTTACCTGCTGCCCTCTATATTCAGGTGGCATGGCACAGAACATGGACAAAGGCTCCATGAATCGGATGTTGGTCTTGTTGGAATTAATCCAGTGGATGACACAATCACACCTCAGAGGATTGCTGTGGATACTAATCTCACGAAGATTGGGAAGGGATTCTACTGTCTTTTGGTAAACAGCATTCAAGGCATTGTTGTTCAACATCAAGCTTTCTAGGGCAGGAACACTTCGAAAAGCCAAACGGTGGATATAAGATAATTTGGGGTTATTGGTGGCTTCTAACTTTGTGAGTTCAGGCAAGTTATCAAGGGCATAGCGATCCACAGAAACAAGTTCCCCCATGTTGTTGATTCCCAGTTCTTTCAGTCGAAGCATATTTTTGAAATCCCCTTCTTGGATTTTGTGAATGGGGTTTTTGTTGAGGTCTAAGAATTTTAAATTTGGAACTTTTTGCAGAGCAAGCTGAGGAACCTTGACCAGTTTGTTATCATAAAAAGACAGGCTTTCAAGGCTATCCAAGCCCACCAAGGCATTTCCAGGAATATCAGTGAGATACATTCCTGCCAAAACCAGGCTTCTCAAATTTGAGAGGGGTTTAAAGTTCATATCTAGAATTCCAATTACGGGGTTTTCCCCAATCATGAGTATTTCCAGGTTGGGTGTTGAATCAAACCAGCGACTATCGATAACTTTCAATTTATTAGAGTTCAAGTGAAGCCTTAAAAGATTTTTTAAGCCTGAAAAAGCATTAGCAGAAATAGTGCTAATCTGGTTATGGTTGATATAGAGTTCTTGAAGATTGCTGAGGTCTTGCAGACAGTAATCAGTCATTTCTGTAATCTGATTTTCCTCCAAATGTAGAGTAGTGAGCTGGGTTAGGTTTGTCAGCCCTACCTCCTTAATACTTGTAAAGTTGTTTTGGGAGAAATCTAGCTCAGTCAAGTTGAAAAGCTGCTGGAGCTCATCCACGGTCTTTGCGATGTTATTGCTCTGTAAGAGAAGCACTTGGGTATCACTAGAAAGGTTGCTGGGAATCCTTGTTAAGCGGAGATCATTGCAATCAACAGTAGTAGCTTCTCTATATGTTGACTGTGGGGTGAACCAGGGCCTAATTTCACAGACACAAAGTTGTGGACACTCACTATTTTGTAGGGAAGACCCAGTTAATGAAGTCATTAGCAAGCCCAGCACCAACTGGCAAGCTGCTAAAACAAAGCTCATCCTAGCCATGCTGGCTTGCCAAGTAAGCTCCCGACACCCCTGTTTTAACAAAAGGTGAACGCTAGATAGTGTGCTATGTAGGACAGCAAGCAGAGAATGTAAACATTCAAGCAAAGTCCTGGTAGAGATGTGTAAAATTCCAGAGTCCGAAGGGATGATTTTCAGGAGTTTTCAAAAGGCAGGAAGCAATTGGGAGTCTTTTAACTGCTTCTCTCAATTCCAGGCATGCCCACAGCTCTGTGGTATGTTACTTCAGCCAAATCAAAGACTGGAGATGTGCCTGAAAATTAGATTAGGACAGATGTTATGTTTTTTTCATATACTTTCTATATTATAGATTTCCTTTTGTCTACTAAAAAGGCATAATCACAAATCTATTAACAGAATGTTCAAAGTAACTACACAAACTTTTAAATTACAGCATATTTTCTATATTCCACTTACTACACTAAAAATAGTTACCACTTTTGCAATTTAATTGGGTAAAATCATCAAATGCACACACATAATAGGGATACTCAGAAAAAGAGATGTTGTTTCTTTAAAAACAGGGTCGACTTTAAAAAAATGGAAGGCTCCAAGAAGTCAAAAGATCAAAAGCAAAACATGAAACACAGTTTATAAGAGACTCAAGGTTCTTAGTTATTTATATTTTATTTTATTAATTTTAAAAAAGATGTTATTTATTTATTTGAGAGAGAGAGAGAAAGGGAGAGAGAGCACGAGAGAGCACAAGCAGTGAAAAGGGAGAAGCAGGCTGCCTGTGGAGAAGGGAGCCCGAGTCAGGACTAATCCCAGGAGTCTGGGATCATGATCTGAGCTGAAGGCAGATGCTTAACCAACTGAGCCACAAGGCACCCCTAGTTATTTATATTTTAAATAATAACTGTTTTTATTTCTTTTCAGCAGTTTTTTTTTCAAATTCCAAAATACAGAATTATATATTCTGTAGACATATTCAGCCAGTGCTTTTCTAGCTCAATTATTCTTATGCAAAAAATTAGTTTAATACAACTACAGAGAGAAAATATCAGTTTTTCTTATATTCTAACAGTCATAGCTGATCTTGACTGAATAAAACAGTCAAAGGATTTTACCCTCCTATTATCACTGATTTTGATTTTAATGAAAAACACAAACATACTTACACATGTTTAATTTCAACAATCTCATGGGAATCTCACTGGCCACTTAGTAGCTATAAAGCATGGATACAGTGGATATGTTCTTTTTTGGGGGATATGTTCTTTTGGGTTCTTTATTACTTTAAAGCCTCAGCTTCTTCAACTATATAAGATAGGGTTGATCCTTAAGGGAATTAAAGCAATCTATATAAGGCTCACAAAAGTTAATTATATTTGTCATCCTTCCCCCTACCCCCCTACCCCCGACTGAGGGACAGAGGGAGAGGGACAGAGAGAAAATCTGAAGCAGGCTCCATACCCAGTGTGAGAACCTGACGTGAGACTCATGACCTGAGCTGAAATCAAGAGTCAGACACTCAACTGACTAAAGCACCCAGGCATCTCTATTGTCATCTTACTATATCTCTCATCCATATTAGTTTTAGCTGAATAGTGGTTATTAGAGAACAAGTAAATGAAGGAAAACTGCGGCATTTATAGTCATTGTCTATTGGTTTTAATAAGGTCTTTTGAGGTCAAATATGTATTGCTCATCTGCTTATAAAGACAGTATTAGCAGTTAATGGTTCTAGTTCCCTGGATCCCAATCATGTTTAAAAAGCCACTGTTGGGGGTGGGGGCAGGGGGCAGAGAAGCCACCGTGGATTCATTGTCTATCTTGCTTTCTCAAAACTAGGCCTGTTGCTTGCTAAACTATGAAAAGTAGAGCTATATGTTTCTTTTCATTTCTCTTTCTGTAATAAACTTCAGCTTTGAGTACTGAAGGACCTTCAGTAACTAGTGTTTTCTTTACCCTCATAAAACTACTGTAAGGATTCAATAAAACAGAGCATATAATGCACCTGAAATCTAGTATCCAACACATAGCAAGCTTTCAATTCATATTTGCTGCTATTACTTTGTACTATGCAAAACAGAGTCATCCTTGTGATTGACCAAGAAGCAAACTAATACAACTAGCCAGACCTAAAAGTTCTATATTTATTATATTTTAGTAGAAAGAAAGAAAAGTCCTACATTCCTATTGTTGTTATATAAAACACGCAAACCAAGCTACTGGTCTAACAAGATGGTATTAAAAAAAAAAAAATCACCCATGTAGATTTGGCAGTTGGAAGGCAGAGGAAGACGGAAATGAGTATGTTACATGCTGATGCTGGATACTTGCTATTCTTTGTGGGGAGGAAACACACTGGCATTCTCCTCCATCTAATCTGGTTACTTTACTGTATATGGTAAATATACCTACTTATAGGTTAATATATATATAGGTAAAAATACCTAATATATATAATAAATATATAAATATATAATAAATATAAAAATATAAGGTAAATATACCTAATCTGGTTACTTTGCCATACCATATATGTACGTATAAAACTTTTCAACATTATAAAACTACCCGATTCTGACTTTTATCAGGAAATTCCATAAAATAAGTACATAATAATAATTTTCCAACTATTACTGCCTCCACAAATTTATTCCACTTTTTGTTTCCATTTATAATCCTAAAACACATATAATGATCACAGTAAATTTCCCATTAAGATTTCTGCCACATGTTATTGCTTAATTTTAATTCAGAATAGAAAACTAAAAAAAAAATCTACTTCTCATAATTCTGAGATGGAATTTCAACTAATATTTATGTTTTGACTGAATTAAGGAAACATAGCAAAAAGTAAGTATGCATTGAAGTTGTGTGAGACTCCCAAACCATGTTGCCATTGAAAAACATCTTTTGTGGGGCTATACGTCGGATATTTTCATGAGTAATGCTTCCATTTTGGTTTAAAATATATGATGAGGTAATTAGATTGCAATACCCAAATTTCTGTTTGACATACACATTCCTCTTTTAACAAACAAACCACACAAATTGAGAATGTTACACAGAGAGAAGACATTTTCCTTTCCCAAACCTGCATTTGGCTTCTTTGGGAGTGGACAATGAACCTTTCTGGACACAAAAGGAGATGTTTTAAGATGTTTCTAGTTGTATGCCATTCCGAATTCTCCTTAGCATATTTTCCAGCCTACTTTTTGAATATGACATTATACACAGAACAAAGCTTCATAGAGTGCTTAAACCATTTTGTATGTTTAAAACATAAGGCATGCCTCTGAAGTTATTCACTAACAGTTTTAAAAGTAAATCCAATGTCCCTGATGAATACTGATGCAAAACTCCTCCACAAAATACCTGCAGATTGAATTCAACAGTTTATTAAAAGGTTTATACACCACGACTAACAATGGATTTATACCTAGAATGCAAGCATGGTTCAATATATGAAAATAATTCAAAGTAATACGCAATATTAACAGAATGAATGAAAAAACCCACATCATCATCTCAGTTGATGAAGAAAATACACTTGACAAAATTCAACACACTTTCATGATAAAAACACTCAACTGACTAGGCATAAAAGAAAAAAACCACATATGAAAAGCCCACAGCTAAAATTATAATCAGTGATGAAAAAGTAAAAGCTTTTCCTCGATGATCAGGAACAATGTAAGGATGCCGACTCTAGTTACTTCTATTCAACTTAGAACTGGAAGTCCTAGACACAACAATTAGATAAGAAATAAAGCATCCAAATTGGAAATGAAGAAGCAAAATTCTGTTTGCAGATGGTATGATCTCACATGTAGAAAATGTCACAAAAAACCCTTAACTGTTAAAACTAATAAACAATTTCAACAAAATTGCAAGACACAAAATAAATACATAAAATAAATTGTGTTTTTGTACACTAATAGTGACTAATCCAAAAAGGCAATTAATAATCCAACTTACAATAGCGTCGAAAGAATAAAATACTTGAGAATAAATTTAACCAAGCAGGTAAAAGACTTGTGCACTAAAAACTACAAAACACTGCTAAAAGAAATAAAACATACAAATATATAGAAATGTATCCCATGCTCATGAATTGTATTGTTAAAATGCCCATACTATCCAAAGTGATCTACAGATTCATTGCCATCTTTATCAAAAGCTTAATCACAGTTTTTGCAAAAATAGAAAAAAAAAAAATCTCGGGTACCTGGGTGGTTCAGTTGGTTAAGTGTCTGCCTTAGGCTCAGGTCATGATCCTAAAGTCTAGGGATCGAGTCCCTCATCGGGCTCCCTTCTCAGTGGGGAGTCTGCTTCTCCCTCTCCCTCTGCTGCTCTCTCTGTCAAATAAATAAATAAAATCTTAAAAAATATATTGAAATTCATATGGAATCTCAACAGACCCCGAATAGCCAAAACAGTCCTGAAATAGAACAAAGTTGGAGGCCTCACACTTCAAGAGTTCAAAACATACAAAAAAGCAACAGCAATTAAGATGGTGGGTTACTGGAAGAAAGACAGGAATATAGACGAATGGAAGAGAGAACACAGAAATAAACTCTCATATATGATGAAGGGATCTTTGATGAAAGTGCCAAGACAAAACGATGAGGAAAGGATAGTCTCTTCAACAAATGGTGTTGGATATCCACATGCAAGGGAATGAAGTTGGACCCTTTACCCTATAACATATATAAAATTTAACTCAAGAAGAATTAAAGACCTAAATATAAGACCTAAAACTGGAAAACTCCTAGGAGAAAACAGGGGGAAAGCTTCAGAACATTGGATTTGACAATGATTTCTTGGAATATAACACCACAAGCACAGGCAATAAAAGCAAAAATAGCAAATGTGATTAAAGCAAACTTATAAACTTCTGCACATCGAAGGAAACAATAAACAGGCTGAAAAGACAATCTATAAAATAGGAGAAAATATTTGCAAATCTTTATTATCTGATAAGGGACTAATGTCCAAAATACATAAGGAACTCCTATAACTCTATATAACAGCTAAAACAACAACAAAAAAACCCCAAATAGTATGATTTAAAATTATGCAAAGGATTTAAATAGACAATTCTCCAGAGATACATGAGGACAATAAGCATATGAAAAGATGCTTAACATCACCAATCACAAGAAAATACAAATCAAAACCAGAACAGAATATGACCTCACACCCATAAGGATGATTACCATCAAAAGAAAAGAAAGTAACAAGTGGTGGGAATGTAAAATGATGTCTCCACTCTGGTATACAGTATGGGAGTTCTGAAATAAATTAAAAATAGAATTACTGTATGATTCAGCAGTCCTACTTCTGGGTGTACATCCAGAAAAATTCAAAGCAAGATCTTGAAGAGATGTTTGCACACCAGTGTTCAATGCAGCACTATTCACAATAGCCAAGAGGTGGGAACAACCCATATGCGTATAGGTGGATGAATGGAAAAAGAAAATGTGGCATATACACTAAATGGAATATCATGCAACTTTAAAAAAAGGAAAACTTGTCATATCTACAATGTGGATGAACTTCCAGAACATTATCCTAGATGAAATAAGCCTATCACAAAAGGACAAATACTGTATGATTCCACTTACATGAAGTATCTAAAGTAGTCAAAATTATAGCAACAGAAAGTAGAATGGTGGTTGCCAAGGGTTGTAGGAAGGGGAGAGCGAATTTGTGCTTAGTGGGTATTTAAGTTTTACAAGATGAAAAAACTTGGGAACTCTGTTGTACAACACTACTGAATTTTATACTTAAAAATGGGAGCTGGTAAGTTTAATGTTATTTTATCATTAAAAAAACATGAACCCATTATAATTCAGTCCAACTTTTATCACTTACATACCAATTGATTAACTTAAATTCTGCAACTAATAAAAAATGGTTAGTAGATTTTTTTCTGAAAAGTGGAATTGCTTTGTTCTAGGACTTACTTAATTAACTAAATTGGTCAAATGTGAGAAGAAAATGTCCTAACTATGAGAATGATGTTCCATAAACAGGTCTGGCAGTTTAAAGAAACAACCCCTTAAATAAAAACCCAGAACTTTAAAGGCCCAGAGTTGGCAAGGGATGCATTTCAAAGAGGCCTACAAACAATTATATAATTACATTTGATGCCGCTTTTTCCAATAAGATATGTTTAGGACACTCTGCTCTGAATATAAAATCCCAAAGGAAATAGACTGCATGGTCATCACCATCAGTGAATTTGGCACTGATAACCATTTTCCCCATAGAATCATAGGAGATGGGATGCTATTTTAACAACATCACAGTATTTAGTATGACTTGGTGTTGGAGCCTTCCACATTAAGTTCTTATGAAGTTGGGTGAAAGAAATAAGCAATCACAATAACATGATGATTAAGTTAATTCTAGTTATATTAAAACCCAGATAGCTCTCAGTTTGTAGAAAGAATTCTGTCTTTCTATGGGAGGAATCAAGTGATCTGTATTCAGATTCTGACTTCCTCACTTTCTACCTTATATAAACTATGGAAATTCTGTCTCAGTTTCTGTGCCTAAATTAAGGCTAATTATACATACTTCATATATGAAAATTATGATAACTAAAGAGCCTGGGAAAGAGTCCAGCACAGAGTGAGCCCTCAGATACTTATTTGAATCTCTGGAACCTCATCAAGTTTGCTATTAAATTTCATTTTCACCCTGCAGAAATACTGGGAGGTAATGAATAAGCAAATCTCTTTAAGACCTTTGGGCATGACATGTGCTTGGAAAAAAATCATGGTTATTTTTTTTACCATTTCCGTTTTATTTTCAACCAGTACTATTGGAATTAAGTGTTAGAAATCCAGAGACCAAATATGGCACTGTGCTAAATTAATCCTATGCAGGCAAGCACACTATGGAATACAGTTAGTTAATAGTTATAGGAATGCAGGAAAACCTCCTAACCTGGAATTAGCATCCTTTCATAAACCTAGTAATCATTGCTGTGAAGAACTAAATGAAGAAAAATGCCTTCTTAGGGACATGTGCTTTTATGCATACTGTCTTTGGTGACCAAATTCACTCTATGTACATGTTTAAGAAAATCAGTTTTTTAGCTTTTTTGTCCCCAAACAGATCCAGAGCTAATGCAGCATTCAAATTTGCTTATCTTCTTTTAGGGGGCTCAATAATGGGGACAATGGGATTTTTGTTCAGTGAAGCTTTCCTTCTGGTTAAAAAGTGCAACGTCTCAATGCAAATTCTCCCTGTAGCTGCTCTGTTGTGGGGGATGGGAGCATGGTGGAACCAGGCTGCATTCATTGGATTGACTTCACAGACAGAATTTCCTGTGCTGAAGGCCACCTTGACTTCTGCTGCAGGAACAAGTGGCTGATTGTTAGGTTCAAAAGGCTATATGTTTTATTACTATTATTTTTTTAAATTAAAAAAATATTTTACTTATTTATTTGAGAAACAGTGAGAGAGAGCACGAGTGGGGAGAAGGTCAGAAGGAGAAGTAGGCTGCCATGGAGCTGGGAGCCTGATGTAGGACTCCCTCCCGGGTGAGCTGAAGGCAGTTGCTTAACCAACAGAGCCATCCAGGCACTCCTTGTTTTGTTTAAAGATTTAATTTATTTGAGAGAGAGGGAACACAAGTGCAGGGGTGGGGGGGCAGAAAAGGGCAGAGGGAGAGAGAATCTCAAGGAGATTCCCCTCTGAGCACAAAGCCCAAGGCTGGCTTTAGTGCTGGGCTCGATGCAGGGCTTGTTCTCATGACCTGAGCCCATGAACCTAGCCAAACTAAGAGTTGGTGAGATTGTGACCTGAGCCGAAAAGCAAGAATCAGTGCTCAACCGACTGAGCCACTCAGGCACCTGGCTGTAAGCTTTTGTAAATAGGAGTTTAGAGTGTGACTTCTGGAAAGACAAACCTGGTTTCAAATTCAAATTCAAATTCAAATTCAAACTTGGCCAAGTTACTGAAGCTTTCTGAGTCTCAGTTAATTTTTCTTTAGAAAATGGAGATTAGGAACACCTGGGTGGCCCAGTGGGTTAAGCCTCTACCTTCAGCTCAAGTCATGATCTTAGGGTCCTGGGATGGAGCCCTGCATCAGGCTCTCTGCTCAGCAGGGAGCCTGCTCCCTTCTCTCTCTCTGCTTGCCTCTTTGCATACTGTCAAATAGATAAATAAATAAATCTTAAAAAAAAAATAAAAGAAAATGGAGATCATAAAACCTACTTTGCAAAGGTGGTGAGACAATTAGGATAAGATGTTAAATGTAAAGGTTTTGGCAGAGGGCCTGGCACATAGCAAGTCCCCAGTAGATGTTAGGTATTATTATTTACAAGTTTGTTGTCTCATTGGATCTAGTCTTTTTAATTGGTATTGATTATGAAAGGAAGAAGTAGGAGTTTGAAATCAGCTAGAGGGTAGCTTTTGTGGTATTAACAACTATAAATTCTGAAAAAAGCCTGGCCAGAGGCCTTCTAACAATGCAGATGGCTAGTGTAGGTAGAACCAGAAAGAGAGAGATCACAGCAAAGTCTTTCTGGAGGGTATATTTTATTTTCCTTGGGAAGGAAATAAGATCTTGAAAGTACATTGTGAAAACTGAATCTGCATGGGCTATTTCTATTTTTTTATTATTATTTTTTTTTAAATAATCTCTTCACCTAGCATGCGGCTCAAACTCTTGACCCCAAGATCAAGAGTCACATGCTCTACTGAGCCAGCCAGGCGCCCCTGCAGGGATTATTTTTAAGGACATTAGTTTCTTGGACTTTCGTCTGGTCCCTGGCCCTTTCTGAATCTTAGATTCCTTTCTTCAACCATTTCCTCAAATTATGTTCCTTGTTCACACATTATCCAAAGCAAAACACCCTGTAGTGTGTGTTAGTGATCACAGATGGAGGGTTCGTATGGGAGGAAGAGCTATAATAGTCTCCATAACGCATTAAGGAAACAATAAAGTCTATCCCCTTGCAAGGACATAATAGAGCTTGCTGAGGCTCTTTTGCATAAGGAACTGTTCCTGAGAGTCCATATTATTCATCAGCAAGCCGTGTAGCAGCATGTCTGAGTGGGCTGAGCAACAGAATGGGGACACCAGGGAAGGGATTCTTAATTTTGGCTTCACCACAAACTTCCTAAGTGACCTTGAGCATGTCTAGTAACTTTGTGTCCTATTTTATCTATCTTATAGTAAGTAGGTTGAGGGGAAATGTAGTCACAGCTTTCCAGTCTAAGAGGAACCTCAGGAAGTCATCTACCAACCCATTCTCCTGGTGTCATGCAAAACTACTTCTAGCCATTTTCTGAGAGGCAGTCCTTCCCTTCTTCCCTTCCTTTTTTAAATTAAATTGCTATGGAGGCAACAAGCTTGATTATGCCAAGATCTCAAATTCCAGTGCTTTTAGGGGCTAGATAGGTGAAGTTAGCTGCATCTAACACAGTCATGTAAAAAGCTGGAATATGCATGGACTCCAGAAGTGTCCAAAAGTGTTAACTGTGTAGGCCAGACAAAAACCATATGCTTTCCAAGGCCTTTTATGGCCTGTGGCCAGTTTGCAACTTCTGAATGATATATAAATATAATAATCATATCACCTGTAATGCTGAGTTAATGTTTGATAAGTAGATCATTAAATATCAATTTTAAACTATTATTGGCGAATACTCCATATGTGAAAGCCTATAATTAGAGACTCAGTATATTACAGTGTGAATCTTTTTGCTCTGAAGAAAACTTTAGTGATTTAAAAAGAAGTTTTGCATTTACAAAAAATTCATCTTATACTCTTTTCTTTTGGAAGACCTACTTTTAAAGGCAGGCAGAACCTTACAGATCCCCTAGGTGATCCAAGATGACCTAGTTCATTTAGCAGAGAAAGGAAATAAAACCCAAATGCCTTGATCCCTAATTCAGCATTTCCTAATCTGATCACTTTAAATGTTTATGGTTCTCTTGGTTCCCAGAGAAAAATTTGTGCATCCTTTAGTTTTATTTTAGTTTCTTCTTTTTCTTCTAGTATTTATTATTATTATTATTAATTAATAAAGTCTCAAAAATTCTCTGGTATACTTGGGTGGTATAAATGCACTACTGTGCAAAGGAAAGGGTAAACACAAGTGATCTTTTGATTCCCCCTCATTTTCCTTCCCCTTTCAGTCCAGGGCAAATCCATCACACTGCAGGTGCAGGGTCGGCCAGCATTTCTGGGAAGAACCCAAAGGTGCAGCTGTCTCCAAACTGAGCATAGAAGCTGCGGGTCACAATTCATTCAGCTTCTAAGAGGAACGGGGCATGGACAGCACATTAGTTCTTGCAGGAGGGTTGGCCAGGCATGGTAAACGGCAAGGCCAGCCCAGATGGACTAAGAATTACAAAAGAAACCATAAAAAAAAAAAAAAAGAAAGAAAGAAAAAGAAAAATGAAAAGCAAAAAGCCCAGACACAACCAGCTGGCATAAATCCAAATTTAAGAGGTGGCCTGGCATGGTGGGAAAGGGTGCTTATGGAAGAGCCCTTGGGAATAACTTCTACTTCAGTTTCTCATTTGGCTTCGACTGATCAAAGGCAAAGAAAGCTGATTTCCTTGTGAATTATGAGAAACACAAATTGTGAAAGTTGGAAAAGGCCTCAGAGGTCACCTAGCACATCTAAAACAACTTCTCATTTTATAGAGGACACCACAGAGGGGTGATGTTACATATTTGAAAGCCAAACTTGACTCCATCCTACTCTCCAAACACATGAACCCCACACTGCTTCACTTAGTGTAGGGTTAGTTGAAATTTATATTCTTGATCACTGGGCAGGAACTAAAACTCTTTGAAGGATGTTAGCCTCTCATGCTCTATTAATCAGTTACCTTTATTAGAAGCATAAGAAAACATCATTCAGTTTAGGGAGTGAAATGGCTTGTTTAATAACCACCATCTTGACCTCTGATTAGGTAGATCAGGGATAGGGTAGACAGCTCAATCAATCATCCTGATGGCCAACTTATCCCAAAAAATTAAGTCAGGTCAGCTTAACCATGTTCATTGATTTTTTTTTTTCTTAATGTGGCAGTGAATTGATCATAGTTGATCTATTCTACATAAGCATGGCCAAATCACAAATTTAATTTTTAGAATGTATAAATTAAACTTCTCTTAATTTGACACTGGATAATATGTCGCAAACTCTGTGAGGGCATAGAAATCAAATGTAGGAAATGTAAAGTGGATTTGAATAATTAGTAGGAGTTGGGAATAGGCATTCAAGATAGAAGAGGACTTATGAATAATACACTACTAGAAATATAGCTAACTTTAATAACAGCTTTAATTTAATAAAAGACTTACTATGTATTAACTGCTATATGAATGACTACAAGTGTATGGTGTAAAGTATAGCATCCCTGTTTTTCACAGAGAAGTTGTCACTAGTTCAAGATCTCAAATAAGATAGCAAGTCAAGAGCTTAGGGCCCATGCCCTGAAGCTATCTAACTCAGAATCCCTGTCTGCTTTTGAGGTAGTTTGAGAGGTAGAGTGGTACAGAGACGGAAGCACTGGACCAACAGTGAGGGGGTCCTTATCTCTCTAGTTTTGCCTCCAACTCAGATCTTACAGGCTATCTGCCCTATGTGTAAGTGTTGAGGTTAGGCTAAATCCAGATGATTTTCTTAGTGCTTTTCCAGCTCCAGGATTTTAGGCATTTGATGATTCTTTTCTGGGTTTCTACTTTAAAAGGCACCCATGTAAGCAGCAGTCCTCATGGCTGGGAGCAAAACACTTGCTCCTGGCTTTTAAAAAGACTAAAAACACTGTTTAGTTGTTATTGCTGTTGTTTTTTAAAGAAAAGGCATGATCTCAAGAAGCAGACAGAGCTAAATAAGTCCATATCCTGGCACTACCTATGGTGCTTTGGATAAATTTTTTACCTCCCTAGGTCTTGGTTACCGTATCTGTTAGGAGATAGCTCTAGATCTTCCTCATGAGAGAACAAGGCTTGAGCAGTGCTGGTACAGAGTAGAATCTCAACAATCATAAATTTCCTTTGGAGTTCCCAACTTAGAAAATTAGAGTCTGGCTAAAACCCCAACTTATTATGTGTTCTTCCAACAAGGAAATTAATGGTTTTCTTGAAAATTATCTATAACAAATATCCTTCCCTTCCTTCCTTCCTTCTGTTCTTTCTCTCTCCTCCTGTCTGTTCCTCTCTCCCTCACTTCTTCCTTCCTTTTAAAGGTATAACTGTCCCTTTTCACATTAAGGAAACCATGCATAGAGATAATAAGTAACTTGCCCAAGACATGTAGCTAGACAGTGATAGAGCAGGATTCAGAGATAGCCTGGCTCCAAAGCCCGTGCCCTAAACACTATCTCCTAAATCCCATAGTCATCCCAAAGAACTCTCAATTTTGAAATGGATGAATGGGACTGTCAACGAAGTATCAGAAGTATAGATCAAGTGGCTGGGAGCTTTTTTAACTCTTGAAAGCAATCAATGCAGAGTCTTTGACTGGAGTTCAACAAATCACAGTGAAGGCCTAGGGATGGTTCATCACTGCCAAATAGCTTGGTTACTACTGAGAAATCCTCTGTCCCTCATGTAATGATAGAATAGATTTCTAGAATATGAGAAAGGCTTTAAAGCAAAGACATAGGAATATTTCTGCAGTTTGGTTTGCCATAAACTTTATCAGAGAATCTGGTAGGTCCAAGATTTTTATTTTAATATGATATTCAGGTACATAAGCAGGTGTCCTCCATCAGACAAACAATGCTCAGGGCTCAAAAAAATCTCATACTGCAAACCCAAGTATCACATGACTGCCTTCAAAGTTCAATCCCCCATCTTTTCCAACTCATCGCCAAGATATTTTTTCAAAGTCAATGTCATTTTTGCAAGAAAAAAGTCACACATTTATATGAATGAGATGATGCTAATTAAATCTTTCCATGCTAGTTACTTAGGATTTCAATTTTGCAGGCTGATGGTAAGCCTCTTTAAAGGATTCTCCTTTGCAACTATGTTAAAAAGCACATACTTCTCTAAGAAAGGTTGGATGACACCCAAAGCATTTCTGTTTCTAATTGTCTTGGAAAGAAGTGACCCAAATGAATAAAATCGTACACCAAAGAAACAAAAAGTAAAACACGGGATGGACATCTTGTAACACATTTTGATCTTAGTTACTCCGGGTGGAAGATATAAACAGTAAGCAAGGGAATTACAATGTTAGGCCAAAAAAGGAAACATCCTTTCCAAATAATGAGTAATTTTCTAGCCATATAAACTAATGTTTACTGCAGGGTCATCTTGGCTGAGTAGTAGTCTTAAGAATAGCAGGTAGGGCGCCTGGGTGGCTCAGTGGGTTAGAGCCTCTGCTTTCGGCTCGGGTCATGATCCCGGGGTCCTGGGATTGAGCCCCACATCGGGCTCTCTGCTCCGCGGAGAGCCTGCTTCCCCCTCTCTCTCCCTGCCTGCCTCTCTTGCCTACTTGTGGTCTCTGTCTGTCAAATAAATAAATAAAATCTTAAAAAAAAAAAAAAGAATAGCAGGTAGTACTGACTAATAGCGCTTAGTTCTTACCGTGTAGCACACACAGCACTGAGCACTTCATACAAATTATTTTACTTAATGCTTACAACTGCACGAGGTGGGAAATATTCTCCCCCACTCTTTTTACCGAAGATGAAATGTAGACTCAGATATAATGAAACAATCTGGTTAGGGTTTGGAGCCAGTACAGTGGTGGAGGTTCTATGTGAATGCAGGCATCTAAGGCCAGAGTCCAAATCATGCGCCTCCCATCCCAGCCTGTCGGGGCAGGGGGAATCCTTGCCAATACTTTAATCTGCCAGAACTAGAATGAGTATCACAGGCCAGGGACCCTGTTTCTGTTTTGTTCACACTGAGTCATCCAGGGCCAGGCACGAGCCTGCCATCTACCTCGTGGGCACTCAATAAATAAATAACTGAATCAGTTAAAATGTGCTTTCCAGGTACCCAAATATAATAATAATTTTAAGCATAAATAAAAACCCTTGCCATTTAAGCATATCTGCTTAAACCTACCTGCTCCCCATACATCGTAATCCTTGTGGTTTAGGAAAAACCTGGTCTCTGATTCATTCTTTTCTCCAGACTCCAGTGAAATCTAGACTCAGACTAAATGCAAAAAAAAAAAATGCTACCTAATTTAATTAGAGTAACTGAATGCTGATTGGGTGTTTACTGTGTTACAGGGCCAGAAAGACCAGAAAGACCTACCCTTAAAGAGTTTATAATCCTATGGAGAGAGAAGACAAATAAACAAGTGACTCTGTAAAAGAAAATAACATGTCAAAAGGGAGGAATGAATGAGTAGGTAAATGGATCCTTGGGAAGGAGAGCAGAGTTGCCAACCTGTGCTGGCTCCATTAGCACTAGCTAGTACAACTCTCTGCAGTGACAGAAATGTTCTGTGTTGACACTCCCTGACTGGGTAGCTCCTAAGGACTGAGTACTTGAAACGTGGCTGGTGTGAATGAGACATGGAATTTAAAATTTCTGAATTGTGAAATGATAAATATCTGCTAAGCCAACCAATTTTTGGTATTTTGTTGCAGCAGTTCTAGGAAATCAATACAGTGCTCCACGTGCATCAGCTACTCTCCTAATTATTTTTATATGAATGCTTATTTCATTAAATACTTAATGGGCTGACTCTCCTCACCCTCCTTCTCCCCACTGCATACCTACTACACATGAGAACTGATCATGAAAGGAGATGTTTTCTACTGTTGCCTGTAATCTTATGGAGGGTGAGACACCCATTTCTTATTTATTTATTTCTTATTTATTTATTTGACAGCGAGAGAGAGAGTGAGAGAGAGAGAGAGAGAGAGAGAACGAACACAGTAGGGGGAGTGGGAGAGGGAGAAGCAGGCTTCCCGCTGAGCAGGGAGCCAGAGGCAGGGCTTGATCCCAGGATCCTGGGATCATGACCTGAGCTAAAGGCAGATGCTTAATGACTGAGCCACCCAGGCGCCCCCCATTTCTTAATTTTAAAAGCAGTGGTAAACTTAATGATCTTTGCAACTTCTTCTAGGACCTAGAAAGTAAGACTAATACTTTTTATGAACTATCTCAGCGCCAGCCAAAATAATTTTTCCTTCAATATTTTAAAAGTCATATACCAGATATACTTTGAAGAATTCTTGAACTTGTGGTCTTTCAAATCCTTTTTTAAAACCTGAGACTCTGTGACAGGCAAAGTAGGACCAAGAAAAACAATCTTTTTTTTTTTTTTTTTTTTTTTTTCTGTTTAAATCACTTGTAGGATCGGGGCACCTGGTGGCTCAGTGGGTTAAGCCTCTGCCTTCGGCTCAGGTCATGATCTCAAGGTCTTGGGACCGAGTCCCACATCGGGCTCTGTGCTAGGCAGGGAGCCTGGTTCCTCCTCTCTCTCTGCCTGCCTCTCTGCCTACTTGTGATCTCTCTCTGTCAAATAAATAAAAATCTTAAAAAAAAAATCACTTGTAGGATCAAGAAAAATTTTTTTTTTTCTTTATAAGAAATTAGCCATTTGCATTGCTGGAATCATAAAGTAGCAATTTAACATTACTGAACTGAGAAACTGACAGAAGGCTAAACAGAACAAAGCATGAACCAACAACTGGGCTCCTTTTATTGCTCCTTTTTAGTACCAGCAAGTGTAGTGATATAAAAACTATCATGAAATCAATGACTTTTATTCTTTTTACAAATTATTTTAATTTTCCTCCCATAATATGTCTATATGAAATAATTGCTTTGCAATTACCGACATGATTAAACGTTAAATAAATATAAAATCTTCAGTTTGGCAGCCTTAGATGCCTAGAAGGCTCAGTTTCATTACTTCTTTTTAAGTACTTCACATTATATTGCTTGGTATTTTCACTGCAGACATAGATTTTACCATATCACATTAATAAATGTTGCATAAGGAGCCAGTTGCTACAATGGTTCCTGATTATACATTCAAAACTACAGATAGACCAATGAAATAGCAGACATATCATAGTTGGTACCGAAAGTGCCCATATGTAGGCTGCTAATACCAAAACAGTAGATTTGTGGATGCTAACCAAGTAAAGCGGTTCCATTAGACTGTATCAGACTTGCTTGTGGATGCTAACCAAGTAAAGCGGTTCCATTAGACTGTATCAGACTTGCTTTTGCTCCCAGACCAAATTAAAGTTTAGTTCGTAACAGTGAAAATAACTTCTCATCCAGAAAATGGCAAACATTTTCACATCCTTTCACATCCATTCATTTATTTACGCATCTTTCTTTGCTCAAAAATAGTTCTATACCATCTTTTGTTATTTTTTAATCTAATAATCTTTATTAACTGACATTTAAACATTTTTCTTAAAAACATGAAACATCCAGTGTCCTTAAGATGAGAGCCTCTATACTTTTAGCTCAGATCTGATGATATTTCTCTAAAGAGTCTGATTGCTTAGAATTTGCCAATTAGGAGCCTAAGCAGCTGTTTAAACTTTAGACAGAGAAAATGTCAAAAACATATCCCTTCCACATTAAAATGTTCCTTTAACATGTGGAGACTAATATCTAGAAGTGTACATATATTTAGCATTCAAGCTCCTGCTACTCAAGGTTAAAGACAGCCCTATTCGGATAAATGACAGGACTTGCCCTTCAACAAATAGATCTCAAGCACATTGTATTTCTAAAGATTGCCATCTCTTTTAAAATAAAGCCATCTGCCCCTCACCTCTTAAAATAAACTTGGCTTCCAGTTCTTTTTCTCAAAAATTTTTTGATGACTGTTCTAATAAAGGAGTTCAAGAACTTGATTTTCTTCATCACTGGGAGAGTAAATATAATGAAGGCCCTCTGAAGGCTTGGGGCCACTGTGGCTTTCTAAGGAAGTGTCACATGGCCAAAGGACAGAAATAGAGAGGATACAGAACAAAAGGGGTAAGCACCATGGAAAGTGCTTTCCATTCTCACAGCACCCAGTGGAGGCAGATGTGATTATTCCCATTTTATAAATGACTTCAGGCCTCAGAGATTAAGTGACCTATCAGAATTCCCACAGCTAATTGGTCAAAGAGCAGAGATTAAGTTCAAGTTTGTTGTGTTCTGAAGTCAGAGCCTTTTCTGCGATACCACCTGCTTCAATCATCCTATTGGAACTCCAGAAAGACTATGAGTGCATACAGCATTCTCTTATGTACACACAAGAAAACTAACTTTTAGATTAAAACCGGGGTTAGCCAGAAGATTAAGGAAATTTGCAAATTTAATTTTCTGGATAGCTGGAAGTTTTCGTAGAAAGCTTTTGTTTCAATCTTTAATACCCACTTTCTTGCTTTTGGTAAGGGTAGTTATACTTTAGGTTTTTTTTTTAAGGACATTTTTCTTCAAGCCCTGATAATGAATGCATATTGGAAATCTTTTTTCCCCAAATGTGAAGTCTTGGTTATTAACTTATTTTCTTCCAATTTTCCCTTTTCTCCTAAAAGTGCACTCCAGAGGAAAAAAATTCTAGTTAATTAGAACTTCTGGTAATCGGGTTTTAAAACTGTTTTGGTAAATGAAAATCAGGTGAAAGCTACCTCCTTGAATTTGAAATTGTTTCTTAGTATAGGTTCTTCTTGATGCCAGTGTGTTCCCCTATGTTAGTATGCATTTGAAACTAATGGTCCAATACTCAAAGTGCTCAGATCCTTGATGACCTGGACACCATAAATCCAACAGAGCACATTAGTGGGATGGTCCTTAATTACCCAGTTTGGGCTTTGTGTAATCAAATGGTGCAAAGGAACAGCTGAAAACATTAAAATGCCAGCAGGCATTCTAAATCATAGTGCTTTCTATAGTCTTTCTTTAACTTATGTGTTTTGTTAAATTGAAAGTAAAAAGAATAGTTTTAGTTGAATATCCGTAAGTCATTTATAGCCCTTAAAAACATAACATAATGCAACACTATTAAAAGATCATCTTTATTATTTACCTCTTGGTTGTCTAATAGAAATTGCAGTTATCTTTAAATATAGGAATCATTTTTGTGAGTGAAACAAAATTAAAGTTATCTCTTAGAAAGGTAGACTAAATAAAAAGGCTATTTCTAAATAAAATTTAGATAAATTGCAGTGGAATCTTACCTATCTAGGACTAACATGCACCTTAAAAGTTTTCTGTAGAGTTTTAGGTTTAAGGGGGCATAATTTAAACTGTAGAATCTTCAAATTGTTATAATGGACAGGAAATATATTTTAATGGTGGTTTATTACTTCAAATGATATCTAAATGAGGATAATGAAGACCATATTTGAAAACAAGCCCAGCAAATGAGATTCATTTTCTTGGAGAATTAAGCAACTTCAAGTAGTAAGCTTTAGCAACTTAGCATAAAATGTGTAGCTTATATTTGCTTCAGGGCTTCGAAGTCTCAAAAATCTAACTAGCACCCATGTTAGCACTCAAGAAAAAATTCTAGGTTAAGAAGTATTACCACCAGCATGTGGCTAGTTCAGAATCATTCCAAATGCCCACAGGAGTAATAGAAATCAATCAGAATGGCTTATTGAGCAGGAATTCTGTGTAAGGTCCTGGGAGTCATGGGGCAGGAAACAGGGCATTTTTGGTGAAGGGGAAGGGGGAAGGTTTATGCGAAGCAGTGGTGTCCTGAGTCTACTGTCAGTATTTCTTTCCAAATCCAAGTTCAGAAGCATCATGTCAATAGCTTAAAATTGGTCCTGGTGGGTGTACTTACACCATGGAAATTGGTGAACATTACAAATGAGGGCTTCATATTTTTGGAGAGCTGGCTATTAAACATTTACCAGCACAGCACAGATGTAAAGGTACCAAAGCAGCAGAGCTTGAATAGGTACATGGAGCAGGAACTATTTCATTTTGAATGGAAGTTAAGATCTGCCAAGCTAGGAATGGAAATCAAGACAGAAAGGTTGGATGGGAGATGCCTGCCATACATGCCTTTGGCTTGGGTCATGATCCCAGGGTACTGGGATAGAGTCCCACATCAGGTTCCTTGCTCAGGAGGGAGCCAGCTTCTCCCTCTGCCTGCCGGTCCCCATGCTTGTGTTCTCTCTCTCTCCCTGAAAAATAAATAAAGTCTTAAAAAAAAAAAAAAGAAAAGAAAAAGAAAGGTTGGATGGCACCTAGATATGGAGGAACTTCAATGCTTCACTGAGGAGTTTTTGTTCATTTATTATCCTTGTTTAAGATCTAGCAGAAAACAGATGCTACATTTAAAAAGGAATGACTAAATCAAGTTTTAAAAAAAAGGACTATTTATGAGGCATGGACAAGGTTAAGGAAGACTCACAAAGGATGGCCACACACCCCTGAGCTAGCTGCTGCAAGAAGCAAAAGCCAACAAGAAGCCAGGTAGCAAAGGACCCACTGATGCAGTCCATTTGAGTCTGATGCCCAAGTACAAAGAAGAGTGGAGAAGGGCAGGATGGGTCTGGAAAGGAATCCCACAGCAAGTGGGGACCACTAAATGTCTTGTAATGGAAATTAAGGGCTCATTTGTATAATTTACAAAACTTTATCCATCAGCTATGTTTAAGACAGACTGGAGAGGGAACATGATGGACACAGGGAAACCCATTAAGAAGCACTCCCAATAAGCTAAGTAAGAGGTAATGGAACTGGGATTGTGGTGACAAGAAGAGAGAAGGGCCATTTCGGGAAAAAAGTAGAGAGATAACTATTAGATATTACACTTGACTAGATGTAGAAGTGGGGAGGGAAGATTTAAAAATAATATCAAGGTATTCAGCCTGTTTGACTTTGAGGGCAGTGGTTGCCAAAACAAGACAGGGGCATGCAAGAGCAAGAGTTTACTTTGAAAGTGGGTGAGTTTCCATTTCTGTGATTAGGGGGTGGGAAGAGAAAGGTTAGAGTACACTTTCCTCCAGTCTTCTCCCTGCTGGGCCAGTTTATGGTGGCTTTGTTCCTCTGCAGAAGGCTATGGTATACTCTTACGCACCCATAGCTCATTCTGGATCCTAGAAACCACTGCATCCATTTGACCCTTTGGTGATGTGATTTTAGGGTGAAAATAACCAGCAGGCATTTGGAGTTTGGTAGTGAAATTACAGAAGTTGGATGTCCTTCTCATGAAGGGCTAGTATAGAAGACTTAAGATCTCAAGAGGCATAGAGAGAAAATGAAAGGACTCGGGTGAACCAGAGAGGTACTACCATAAAACACAGTACAAGGTGAAGGTTAACTCTGCATCTTACTGAAAAGTAAGTGATAACCTCCACCATTTCCTTTGATAACTACTTGGTGATAGTGTCTGAATTTAGTTATATGTCAATACAAAGATGGAGCGAAAACAAATTGTTATAGGGACATGCATTAGCAACTCAGTGTTGAAATGATCTCTGCATTATGAACCAAGATAATTGAGATGAGGTAGAGAAGTAGATCTCTCCATGGAGGACAAATCAATAACAACTAGGTTTTACAGTCATTAGTGCCCCAATAAAATTACATACCATCTAAATCTCTTGGAGGATCTTGAACATTCAACATCCATTACCTCTTTCATGTTAACACCAGCCAGATGTGGCTAAGTGCAATCAATTTACATAACAGAGATCATGAACAAAAATAATATTTCATACATGAAGCATTTGCATGCCAAACAAGTGGGATTTTTAAAGATATCCCCAAACTAGTATTTAAAAAACTACATCTGTGGGCAACACAGGTGATATTCTGTATCAGTTAGCCAGTACCTTAATCAGTGATTCATCTACAATAAAAGGAAAATGTATTACAAGGGGGGAAATAAGCAATAGAGAGCAAATAATGAAAGAAGGTAAACTAAATTAGTAGACATTATATGCCACTTTCACATACATTATATCTTTAAGAGTCACACAGAAAATGAAGGAGAGCTTTTCTTCCTAGTATGCCCTTTAACTCTTGGAGCTTGGCATCTGCCAGTCCAAACATACCAGGCACTAGCATGACACTCACCCAGCCAAGGCCCCTGAAACCTTGCTTATGTGATTCATTTCTCCAGACATTCAAGCTTTCTGTCATCTTCCCCCTTCCATGAGTAGATTCAACACATCTCATCACTTCCATGCATAATACACACTCTCCTTTTGTGGAACTTCATACTAATTAGCAATTCTGTTTTCTCTGAACTCCAAGTATACTTTGGAGGAAGGGGTAAAGGAAGGTTTGAGATTAACAGATCTCCCTTTTTTTTCTATTCTAAGCTACACTGGTCTCTCTGTTCCTCAAACCCATCAAGCTCCTTCCAGCGTCCAGGGCTTGGGTTGCGAAGCTCTTCTGCACTCCCTGTGCTTGAGTGACTCACTCATTCTTGACTGAGTTATTATTGCAGGAAGGATTTCTCTTAGTATCCTCCATGTACTATTCTCTTCTGGCCTTGTGCACTTTTCTTTCACGGGACTTAACATGACCATACTTCCACATATACTTGTGTGGTAATTGGATTAATGCTGTTCCCCCCAACAGATGGTACCCCCCACATGGGAATGGACCACATTTCATCTGTTTTGCTCGCCACTTTATCACCAGCTCACAGAAAAAGATCTACACAGAGAAAGATCTGTTGATATTTGCCAAATTGCAGAAGTGAACAACTGTCATGTTCTAATAAGCACTGTCTCAAGTGCTTTCCCACATATTCACACAGCAACCCTGTGGGTTCATATTATTCCTCCATTCTACAGATGAGAGAGCTTGGGGAGTCAAATAAATTGAAGCTTTTAGCCAAGATATAGCTATTACATAGCTAGTATGTAATAGAGTTGAGATTCATACCCAGACCCATCTTATCTGAGTGCTGTTTTCTTTCTTTTTTGTTGTGGAATTTCCATAAATGATCACTTAATTATTTTCTGTCTTGTTTCTATTCATTCTCTCACCCCAATGAGTCTCAAAACTCATTTGGGAGGGTAGTAACACCATGTACATTTTTTTTTCATCCCCCATATCACCCTTCTAATAGCACTTGATATTCTACATGCATTTAATGAATGCTTTTTGATTAATAACACTTCCTTGGCATTAATATCATAAAAGTATCCCCAAATGAGTTCAACTTTCTGTAATAACCTTTCTAAAACAGTAATGCAGCACATCTCTGATATAATACAGGTTTATAATCAACTCATTTCTACCAAACTATATAGGAAATAATTTTGTAAAATTTTTTTTAGAAAAAGTAGTATGACAAAATGAAATAGACAGGATACGAAAATCCCTTCCTCTTTCATTCACTATTTATTAAGTGCATTTTCTATGTGCCAAGTGTTCTTCTAAGGTGCCAGGGTCCAAGTCTAAGTAAGTCATAGTCTTCCCTCACAGAGCTGATGTTGGTGGTATTAAGGACATGAAAATAAATAATTCTACATTAAATGACACATACTATACTTGAAGTGAGAACAAGGACATGTGGGAAAATCAAAGACATTGTGACTACCTCAGCCTGGAGGAAACCAGAGTAAGTACCTTGTCCTATATTTATTAACTCTAAATATTAGACTAATTCCTTATCTCAGGTTTTTTTCATCTTTAAAGTGGTGATAATACCTCCCAGAATTGTGTACTTCTCTCAGAACACTTAGAAAATGCTATTTACTGGCCTACAAGAGTTGCCAGAGGTGACTAGCTTGGTGGTGGTACCAGCTGTCCCCAAGAGCTAAGAGTATAGGTATCTCCAGTTACCTATAAATGCAGTCACCTATCAATGGGGGAACTTTGACTAGGAAGATTAAACAAGACAATGCAAATGAAGTTCTTTGTAAATAACTATCATTTCCAGCTCCAAAAGAATTCATAGAATAATGAGGCAGTTAGTGCATTTTCTCAATGTTCTCCTTCATGTGTACATGAAAATCTGCTAGCTCTAACAGGGTAGAGGCTAAGACTCCTTAAGCTTACCCAATTTAGCTTGCCTGTGACCTTCTCTTGCTTTGTAATTGACCCTGCTGCCAAAAGGACTTTTGGTTACACTGCACTGGGTTCTAATCTGGTCCCAACTGGGAGCCTTGCAATTTGGTCCAGAAGCAAAATAATGATGTTATGAAGATGATGATACCAAAAATCAATAACAATCTTAGCAGCACGATTTATTGAGCACTTACAAGATGTGAACCATTGCTCTAAGCACTTACAGGCCCCAACAAATTTATTACATAACCCTAGATCCCTCAGAGTTGAAGCTTTTGGGTCTGCTAGTTTTGACAATGTCTTGAATTCAGTTTCCGTTTGAGGAATGGTAGCTCTGAACCAAATCTGTTCTCTCCGGTTAGAAAATGTGATTATATGAATTACAACTTCAGGGCATTATAATACTTCCAGAGTGAGAAAAGAGAGTAGATACGGAACATAATAGAGAAACAAACAAAAATGGCTGTAATGTATTTATCTGTCTGCCTTTTCTTTTAAAACACATCAGCTGACCTAAGATTTCTTGAATGAGTCAATAGAAATCTCTCTTGGGGTGGGGGGGCGCCTGGGTGGCTCAGTGGGTTAAGCCTCTGCCTTCGGCTCAGGTCATGATCCCAGGGTCCTGGGATCGAGCCCCACATCGGGCTCTCTGCTCAGCAGGGAGCCTGCTTCCTCCCTCTCTCTCTGCCTGCCTCTCTGCCTACTTGTGATCTCTGTCTGTCAAATAAATAAATAAATAAATAAATAAATAAATAAATAAAATCTTAAAAAAAAAAATAGAAATCTCTCTTGGGGTCCAGCACAAAGGTGAAAACCATGTGAACTACTGACTTCACAAATATCTGGTCTGAATCTTGTCTCTTAAAATCTCTCCACTCGGCTTTGAGTGAGCATCCTTGGAATGCAAACATTCAGAAAGGTCAGATTTCAGTATCCACTAAATGCTCCTGTTTACAAAGTACTTCCCTTGGTCCAGGAACTGTGCAAAGGGCTGTTAATGCATGATCTCATTGAATGATTCTAATGATTCTCTACTGTTAACTCTCTTTTACAGATGAGGATACTGAGGTATAGTGAAATCACTCTAGACCACACAGCAAAGATGTAGTTTTGGAACTAATTCCTCCCAACTCTGAGTCCTATCTAGTTACCCATTTTGCTCTGCCCTGGGCTATGCATCGTGTAGCACCATGGTAATGACTCACATTGTTCCGATGTATGAACTTGCATGTCAGAAAGATCCCTTAAAGCAAAACAATCTTTAGAAGCAAACTCAAGTAGTTTTTAATACTGCTAGCAGTTTTAAGCTCTTGTAAAAATCACTCAATACTTTTCATTATGAGTCAGCAAAGTAAATTCTGCAAATATCAAAGATACTAACTTTTCTCAAAATTAATCATTTTACTGCTGTCTTTCTTCTGTGTAACAGTAAGATGCTTTTCAGTTTTTAGAAACCTTCTAAATTTAGACAATGATGATGTAACAATATGCAGTGTGATGGTAATGGTTAGAAGAATGCCATCTTTATGCATTTCTATTCATTAAAATTTTTTTCATTAAATTTTTAAAAATCTTAAATATGATTTAAAACTATGCTGTTAATGAGGCACCTGGGTGGCCTAGTTCATTGAGCATCTGACTCTTGATATTGGCTCAGGTCATGGTCTTGGGGTAGTGGTATCGAGCCCCCACGTTGCACTCTGTACTCAGCCAGGAGTCCGCTTGCGACTCTCTCTTTACCTCTACCCCTCCCTCTGTGTGCACACTCACTCTCTCTAAAATAAATAAATAGATCTCTAAAAAATATCCTGCTAATAATGCCAATATAAATTTAAAGAATAATTCAATGATGACTGGTTAAATAAAAATCCAAGGTAGATTTCAAAATTTAAATAATAAAATACATCATGTTTTATTCTATATAAATCTCACTTTAATAATGGAATAACAGAATTTTTAGGGCCAGATGGGCTATGAGAGCTAGTTTAGTCCAATTCTTTTGTTTTATAGCTGCAATTAAAGGTGAAGAGACACAGACCTGGTACTTTAACAGTGCAAGTTCAGAGTCAGACAGACCCAAGTTCACATCCTTGCACTACTAGTTACCAGCTCTGAAACTGTCGTCTACAGTCACACAGCCAGTTCTTACAAGTGCCCTGCCTAGAAAGTAGGACTGCTATAAACTGGGAATTCAAATAAAAGACTCTTTCCTCTAAAACAGATGTATACTCATTCATTTGTTTGACAAATATTGAGTACACATTACTAGCTGTATAACCTTGGGCAAGTTACTTATTTTGTGCCTTAGTTTCCTGCACTGTAAAGTGGGTATCCATATTAGAGTTTTTGCAAGGATTAACTGAGTTGATGCATATAAGATGGATGAGATGGTTCCTGGCACAGTGGAAAGGCACACAATTTTGGATATCATTACCTTTCCCCTACCACTACTATATTTGGTAATATAGTGGGGATATAATTCAGGAGCCCTATGTAATATTTTCCTCCCAATTACTAAAGCATCTCTTTTCCATTGTCTCTCCTGAAGGTATAACCATTTGTAAGCTTCTTTACTAGGGTTCTATTTTGACAGTGCTGTCCTTCATGCACGAAGAGAAAAACATCTCACCAGCATCTGCCTACATACTTCGTGTTTTTCTTTGAGATGACTTTGAAGACACTCAGGTGGTTTTTTTTTGTTTTTTTTTTTGTTTTTTGTTTTTTTTTTTAACCTGGTCTCCCAGGTGAGAAATGATGAGTTTGTGAGTATGTGAGGAGGTTGGCTGGGATTCCAGAGATAGATTGTTCCCAAAGGGCATAGCAGAACTAACTAGTCCTTTGGGGGTTTTAAACCTTACATGTAGTCCTCACTGCATAGAACCATAATGAGCTGGAAGAACAAGTAAAGAAATCCAGTTAATTGCCACCCCAGTGTCTTTGGTGCTTCTATCATGGTTGGATGAGTTACTGTGGATTCCATCAGTGTTTGGGAAACTCTCAGGACATACACTGAAGTCCTACGTAACTACGATTCATGAACTTGGAAATCAGAGAATTGTGAAGATGAAAAGAACCTTGAGTGGTCATGGAGCTTCTCGGTCTTGCTTCTCACAAGGAAACATTACACTATCCCAGATAAGTGAGAAGTTAGATCTTTAAGACCTTGAGAGAAGCCTCTCTACAAAGTTCATTTTGATAAATAAGTCTTATTACTGAAAACAAAAACATAAACTTGTCAGTATGGAATCTGCCTCCCCCATTTGTGTATGTGTGTGTGCACATGTGTGTGTATGTACACACAAAGTTAAAATATCCCTGGCCAAACAGAACCAAAAAACCATGCCACTATTGCTTCTCTTTTGTAGGCATAAGACCCTCAGTTCCTGCCAGTGTTCTGGGATATCTCATTTTCTTATCCTCGCCAACACTCTCCTATGAACCCTTCCCAGCTTGTTGCAAGTATTTTTTTTTTTTAAGTTTCTAAGGTCAGGTTAAGGTAAGATATTAGAGAGAGAGTCTGATTGATCCTTTGGTGTCTGGGAAACCCAGCTTAAATTTCCCTGCATGATACATTTTAATTGATACATCCCAGATCCTCGCCCTTCTTAGTAACCCAAGTGCTAGAGTGCTGAGTCACTGTCATATTACCTGTTCTGTCACCACAGTCCAGGAAGCAGGCGTGGTGCAAACCGGGAGCCTCAGGTCTCATCCCAGATCCAGTCTTATGCTAGATGTATGACCTTACATAAATTCAACTTACGCTAGAAAAGTGAGAGTTGCAACCCTTCTTCTTTTACAGTGGAACCTTAGAAATGAATTAAGTGACTTGCCCAAGGTCACACTGAACCTGTCCGAGGAGGCTCTGGTCCCTTAGTTATTGAAGAAAGAGAGAAAGAATGATACTTGGTGTCTCAGAATGTTACACGTCAAATGAAATACATATCTAAGAACTCTGCAAAAAGTGAAGTTCTAAAACATGAGGCACTATTCCCTTTGTCAGTGAAGCTCATCTTCTCCTTATGCAGCATGTGCTGTTAAAGGTTCCTTACAACTGACCTTCATTCTCTTTCTAGCTTCCTCTACGGCTTGCTGGAGACACTGAATTTTAACCAGTTTAGAGGGGTCTACCCTCTCCTAAGCAACCATCTCACTCATTTGTGTTCAATATGACTAGATTTAAAATTGTCTCCTGCCAACCACTTGTGCCCCTGGTGGAAGCCTGTTCTGTGAATTAACCCTAAGGTTTTTAAAAGCCTTTGTTGATGTCCAAAATCTGAATTAAGGCTCCTGCTTCTGTTCTTTTATAGCTCACACTCTCACCACCACAGCACACTTTATTGCACTCATCACCCCTTTCTGTAACCCCTAATAGACTTTAAGTCAGTTGAGGGCAGAGCCAGTGTCTTTTAGAGCAGGGTTTCTCAAAGCCTTGATACTATTAACACTGGACCAAATAATTGTTGTGGGCAAACTGTCCTATGCATTTTAGGATGTTTATCAGCATCTCTGGTTTATACCCACTGGATGCCAGTAGCATCCTCCACCTTCAGTTGTGACGACTACCAGGAATGTCTCCAAATATTGCCAAGTTTCTCCTGAGGGGGGGGCAAAATTACCCCCAGTTCAAAAATCCCTGTTCTTGATCCAGCAGACTGCCTTTTACACTACATAAATATTTGTAGAAGAATACATGACTGATGGAAACAAAATGCTTCTGATGGATTCAATGTACAAGCTGCAGAAAAATCAAGCTAATTTCTTTTGGTTTTAGTACCTCCTATAATGCCTGGCACACAGCTGGAGCTCAGTATATACTCACTGGGTAAACAAGTGTTCCAAGATCATAAACAGCTTCCTGTATCCCAGGTAAGATTATTTCCCTCAAGAAGACCCAGGTGAAGTGATAGGGAACTGTTACATTAGGGGGAGAAAATTTTTAAAGGAACAAAACATTTTCTTAGCTGTGGGATTAGGAGCCAGAAAAAAAATACCTTGCAGAAAAGAGCATCATGGCTATGTTCCCCCAGACCTTTAGCTCTCCATCTAATCATGGCATTTAGGGCAGAAATAAAATTCCTTGCAGTGGTATTGCTAGAAACATCTAGCATTCCTGCATCCTTTTAAAACTCAGGGACATGAAGCATCAGGAGGGTTGCAGGACATCTAGAAGGTCACACATTCAGTCATTAGTGTCAGAGCCGGGAAATGAGCCTATGCCTTCCTGACTCCCTGTACAGTACTTGATTACAGTGATTATTATGGATGCAAATTAAGACTTATTACTATTGTGAAATAACAATGCAGGTTAATGATATTCTTTATTGCCATGCTAACATTTTTTCTAGAGGGGAAAATTATAGGCATGAAACCAATTAAGCAACCTTTCTTTCTTTGCAAAGCTTTTTAGTGTTCCTAAATGAAGATTCTCTCTTTGTGCTTACTGCTTAATAGTGCAAACTGATTTTTTGTCTCCTAGGTCTTACTGAGATGGATGCTAATACTGGTACTGTCTTTTTTTCCTGTATGAATTGAAAATGACTATGCTAATACATTATCTCTACAAAGGGCAGTCATAAATAGGAAGAGCAAATATTTTGAAATGAATATTTAATGGGCATTCTCCTATAGAGGTGATGCATTGTTGGAAATGCCTCCCTTGGAAATCTTTGTGAGCCAAAGTCTTGCAATTGCCGTGTCCTGGACACCAGTGAGGGACAGCTCTCTTCTCATGATTGAAATGGTGGCTCCAGAAAACAATGGCAGATTAATTTACGTATCCCCCAAACTTTACAGTTGGCCTTCAATCCCAGTTCTACAAAATACAAAAAACCTTTGCCGTAGAAGGATGTCATGTCACATGTATATTGTTATTGTAACTATGGGAACCAAAAAATGCCACCAGTGTGTCTGTTTCATACACAAATGAGGGGACAGCTGTGGCATCCACATGTCTGCCAGGGGTATAATAGATGTGAGGTAGGATGGCCTGGCTCAGAAAATTACAACTCATTTATATTAATCAGAGCTTTCAAATAGCATTCCAAACCCTTGAGCATAAGGAGCACAACTGGAAGGCAATAAGCCACTGTAAAAGCAGTAACATTCCATAGCTTTCAAATCCAAGTGTGGTTAAGTCGATGCGGCAGCGTCTCAAGTCCGAGTTGACAGAACTTGGTTGTGTAGCACTGAAAGCTGAAGCTTAGTTTCTTTGCATGTCAGGTATGATTTTGAGTCCAGTAAGTGTAATAGTTCCATCCAGGTTCAATGTTTGTTCGTTATGTTATGGAAGCACAGCTGCCACAAACCCTTTAGCAGTTTCTCTGAGAAAGTTAGTCCTCTCAGCTCTATCCACACAACACTCCCCTGTTACAAAAGAGAAAACTTCGGGCTGGCAGGGTTATGAAACATCTAAGATAAGCCAGCTAGCACTAGATAGTAGCTTCCTTACCAACCAAATAATGAGTAAAATTGCTAATAATATCCTACCTTTGCTAGACCTTTTGAAAATATCCAAAAAGTAAAAAATAAAAGAATATGTAACCCAAATGTTTCTCTTTAAAAAGTGTAACATAAAATAGCATATATTTTAATTGTTGAATAATATGCATAACAGTTCTATAGGTGCCATTGGTCCAGAAATACATACTATATTTTTTCTTACATGTCAACTATTTATTATGCATTTGTCTATGTTTTAAGACTTAGACGTCATACCCTGTCATATATCTATAACGTACGCAGATGGTAATATGCTAAAATAAAAAATTTAGAAAGCAAACGTCAGTTAAGACTTCTAGAGCGAATGATTCCCTTGGATAGTAACTTTTGAATTGTATAGATAGGGTTTAACTTTTGTATCCATTCTATAGTTTAAGGCAAAAACAAGAGAGGATACATGTTTTCCTGACTTCATCTATATAATTATATTCTCACCCTGAATAAAATATTAATCAAAGCTCTATTCATGAGTCAAAGAAAGTTCCATTGTTCCCAGAAGCCAAAATATGATTCTAAAATGGAATTTGCTTTATCTCCTGACTGGCTTAACCCCAAATAGATATTCAGCATAATAATTTTGAGAAATTAAACATAATATTTAAGTAACCTTACATTAGTGTTCAAGTGAGTCATTCAAAGAACCATTATTTTGTAGCTGAAAATAAATTTTAAGAAAGCATTATGAAAGTTTAGTAAAAAGTGACGTGCAGATCGTATAATTTACTATATTTTATTTATGGTACATGGCTTATTTATGGTGGCATAAAAAGCCCACCATTCTGTGTATTTATAGTAATACCCAACTAACTTGGAAAGTAGCAATAGAACTCGACAGAGGCAGATTTTCTTTACGTACCTGCCATTTTTTCCCCATGAATGTCACTGCTTTAGGATATGTGGTAATTGCTCCAGCAGTTCAAGTCAAGAAACTAGCCTTTAGTAGGGCCTAACTGGAGAGAGATCAATGGCTGAGTTTTCCCTTGCTTTTTTTGAATCCCAGATACTATGCAGAGCTATGCGTATTATCGTTCAGGGCCACAGTCTGCAGTTAGATCTGGTCTATGATTTTATTTAGCACTGTGATTTCTCAAAACAGTAAGTACTTTATTACTTTTATTTACCAAGGAATGCGCTCTAATCTTCCATTATGAGAATTGCAGAATAAAGATTTCACTTAGGCAGGATAATAACCAGAATTTTCACAAATGTGAGGCTATGGTCATTTTAAAGTTAGCTGGTTTGTCTCAACAATACCTAGATACAGGACAGTAAAATGGTTTATAGCCTAGTTTAGAAAAGTCAATTATTTTATAGTTAACCCTCAAGTCCATAATCTCAGGTTTCCATCATGTTAGTGTTTATTATAATGATTTGTCACTTTCTGACTTCTTGATAGCTTTAAGACACAAAATGTAATCTTGGCTATCGCATTTTCTTACTTAAATTTGACTCAATTCATGTCTCCCCTCCTGGGAAAATACTGCCTACGTGTAAGTCACTGAACCGCAAAAATAACTTAAAGGAAACACATAAAATAGCAGACTAACATCTGTTGTGCACCCCTCCCCTGCAAATACTAAGCCCACAAAACAATGTTGTCTTTTGGGGGGGGGTATTTTAATGTCCCTTTCAGTGAATATATAGAATACAGGGGCAAGCACTGTTTAGTGAATAGGTTCTTTTTCCCTTCAACAGTATTTCAGACTGACAAAAGAAGAGGCCAAGGGGGCCGGCTTGGCTGTAGGTATAATCCCAGGGCTCACGTGCAGCCCACACCACCGGTCTTTTGTTTGGTGGTCACACTTCTCCAGGAGGTGAGCTGTGTAGTGGTCTATTAGCTAATGTTAGACAAAGCAAAATTTCCCTAGTTTGGGGTCCAAAGCATGACTGCCTCCCATTCATTGTTTGGTCCTCTGACCCGAAAACCCCTCAGGTGACTAGGAACATGATGGTCTCATTACCTTCAGTTCTGCAAGTTTGATGCCTTAACAACTAAAATAATTTTGATTGAACAGTAAATATTCTTCACGTCAGTCCACTACAGCTATTTTTCCCATTTGTCTATCTCTGAGGATGGGGACAGCAAATGTGAGCAGGGGGTAAAATTACAAAAAGAAAAAGAAAAACTCTTAAAGTTAAAAGGTCAATTCAGTAATCAACCCAAACCACCAGAAATGGATTAAAGTTACTGCCTGTTTCATATAAACATTTTCCTAACTATCCAGCTCAGAACATCCAGCTTGAATGTTGCACAAAAATACTCAGCCAGGTAAAGAGCAAGTAGTACTTTGAGCTTTCAATACAATAGCACTCAGAGAATTTGGCTCTTGAATAAAGGTGTCAGCAAGCCATGGAATTCCTAAACAGAAAAACTCACACTGCGCCTTTATTCCATTTTCTTAAGGTCTATTGTTAACTAAAGACTCCTTGTCTTTTCAAATTCCTTCAATGTGAATGGATGAGGCCAGACATCTGCCAGGATTCGCTCACATTTGCATGCAAATCAGAGACTTTGGGACACACATGGCCAAGAAACCAACACCACCACTTTTACTCTAGACTTATACTGATCAAAGTGTCTTCCTGAACTTTCAACATCTCTAGTCCTAGCTCTTAAAAAAAGGAAGTAATGAGCACATATTATATTATTTAGACTGTGGCAGCAAAGCATACTGCAAAACAGAACAACATATTGTCTTTCAGAAAATTCTACAAGCAAAAGCCCAAATCAGCAATACCTGTTCCCTCACTTAATCTGGCTTTTCCTTTATTATGTAGGTCTGGAAATGAAAACGCTAATGGTGATGTAAGATTTAGGGAAGGATCCATTTTCTTGGACTCTTGGTCTTTGCCTGTGTAGTTCAAGTGTGTAGTTCAAAAGCCTCAAAACTATTCACACCCTGCCATTCATTCGTTCATTCGTTCATTCATTCACTCATTCCCAGGCACTGTACTTGGCCCTGGGTCTACATCGGTGATCCCAACAGACAAGATTCCCTTCTCCCAGCACAGCTACCACGGCCGAGTGTCCCACTCCGCGTAGGTACCTCGACTCCTTCGGAAGGGTCCCGGGACGGGTATTCCACCAGTCCTGGGTGCGTGGCTCCGCTCCCGTGGTTGGATCTTTCTACACCACCCCAGCCTGCCAAGGCAGGGAAGCTGCAGCGGGAGGCGGTCGACAGGGTCCCGGGGAACGCCGAGTCAGGGGCTGCCCACACCCCTCTCCACACAGCACAAAGGACACGCGCTGGCAAACTTTCCTTGTTCCGACCCCGGCCGAGCGGGGAACTCAGCACCGGCTCGGTTCCCGGAGCAGACGGAGGCTTCCCTGACATTTCGGCATCCCTGGCAAGCCTCCTGAGGCTGCTACTCCTGGACTCAAAACGTGTAGGGTGAGGTCTTTTCCCCATTTACACTGCCCGGCAACTGAGTTAATTCTTCCGAATGCTCTTTCATTACTCTCAACGCTCTGCGAATTGCATTCCTTGACCCTTTCTTTATCACCGAGACCACCGTCAAGAAATCTCTCCTCTAACCTCTTCCCACTACCTGCCACCTTCCCTTCCCATCTCCTGGCTCTCTTTCCAACTCCCCAGGCCCCCTTTACGCGCTCTTCTCCGGCCCCGGCTGCCTCACCGGTTCACATCCCAGGAGCCAGCCTCTCCTTCCTTTGGATCCCCGGGCATCACCCTCCCTCGCCTCGGTCCCTGAAATTCAGCGGGCTTGTCTCCTGTCACTGCCTTTTGGCCATTTCTGTCTGGCCTTCATTCCGAACTATCGCTGTACCCCACGACTGTGGGTTTTTTGGGAGGGGGTGGTGAGAGGGTAGGGAGAGGGTTACTAGATTCCCGTTTCCCCGACTTGGTCATTTCCCCCAGCTCCATGAGCCGCGCCCCCTAGTCCCCCGTAGGCCCGCGATCTTATCCCGCCGTTCCCCAGACCGTCTCGGGCCCGCCACGCTGCCAAGTTTGCCTCGACTTCCCCTAGCTGCAGCCCAAACCTCATGCCACCGCCCGGCTAGGGGAGCGCACTTACCCCGAGGCCCGGCTGGCGGGGGTGTGGGGTGCGCACGGACCCGCGGCGGCAGCAGGAGGAAGACGACGACCGGCTGAGCGGCGCCTCCCTCCCAGCCCGCAGCGCGCACTGGCTCCTTGGGGGGTTCCCAGCAGATCACCAAGACTGGCGGAGAGGCAACGACACGAGCAACAGCTGCTGCGCGGGCCTGGGCTCAATCCGACTCTCGGGGGTCGGGCAGAGGCAGTCAGGATTGGGAAGGAGGGTTGGAGAAGTAGGGTGCAGAGGGCGAGGCAGAGAGCGGCCACGTCCCGAGCAAGGCACCCGGGGCAAGTAGGGATGCCACCGCGCGGATTCCGCCGCCTGGGTTAACGCCGCCAGCCCCTCTCCCTAACCGGAGGGCGCTGCGGGCGCGGGCGCTCGGGCCTCGCCTAGCTCCCCCGCTCGCAGCCGGCGCCCTCCGTGCGCCCCGCTTTGTGCTCCCCGCAGCCGGCGTGCACCTGGTGTAAGCAAAAGCGGTCAGCTGATGGGCTGCGTGACGATTGGCTGCTCGGCGGTCTCCTCCCCTCCCGCCCGACCCCTTTCCCGGCCTCCCCCTCCCGGCCTCCCGCCCCCGGCTCAGCCCCGTGCTGGGGCACCATCTGTAGCCCGCCCAACAAAGGCGCAGCACCACGGGTCTCGGGTGGCCTGGCCGCCCTGCGCCGCCGCGACCGCCGCAGGGAGCAGTGGGCCGCCGCTTTTTGTTTAGGGGACGACAGGCTGCGGCTGGGTTATAGAGGCAAAGCATACCGCCGTTTCCTAGCAAAAGACATACCAAAAAGAAAAAAAGAAAAAAAAAAAGACCTACCTAGGTACAAAGGGGCCCAATCTCTGCATAACGTAGAACTTGGGCTCAGAGGCTAAAAATCACGCAAAAATCAACCCAAGAGAGAGCCAAGTTTCAGTATGAAATCTGACCTTTGTCTTAAAATGCACGGCGATTACTTGGAAAGCAGCTCTGCTCACCACTGTACCACCAACGCCGCACTCACGGTGATCACTTGGGTTGTGTGTTTGCATATCTAGGTGGCTGTGGAACTGGCCCATGCCCTTGTCGTGGGAAGTAGTATTTGCGGACATTGAAATGAATGGTGAAGCCACTTCTGATTTAGGGAGGCTTCAGAAAAAACGATTGCGAAACTTTGTAATTACAGCTTTCCCATTTGTTAGGTGTGAAAGTGTGTTCAGACAACTGGAAGATTGGGAATGCAGTCTATTCAAAGTGGGGGGTGTCTGAGAGCAAAAGGTGGAAATGGGTTTTTGGAAACCGCCCATGAACCTGAATCTCAATTTCCAGTGACCAGTTTAGAAGCAGGCTGGAGAGAAGCCTTTGGTACTTTTCACTGGGGAATCTGCTAGACAACTATTAACCCCTCATTGCTGAACAGCTTCAGGCAAGAGTGTGGTGACATTTCCTCATGATGCCCAAGCTTAGAATTTTTGGAGAATTTGGAAGGATACATTATTGCAGAATCATCTTTGGAATTCCTTGAAGACATAGTGCAAATTTAATAACAATCTTCTATCTTGGTCTCTATAGCATTTCTTGATGTCCTTCATAGATGTCTGATAAATACTGATGGTACTAATGTTCATCCCCTTTATGTTATCGTGGAACTATTGTGGAGATACCAGTGGGTCACAGCTCCAGGGAAAGGAGATGTTAGGGTTTAGAGTAGAAGATACGTGAAGAGTAGAACAGCTATGTAAAAAGGCCCCTTGCAACTGGGGTGGGAGGGTACTGCCTATAAATGAATAAGATTTAAGAACTTTCTAAGCAAGTGGAGTCTAGAAAATTTCCTAAGATTCACATTTTTGTCTCTTTTCTGCTTTCTCATACTGATTATATGTAAGTTAGAGTTTGTTTGAAAGGCAAGCCTCTGGTGAAAATACACAACTTGGATGATCAGGGAACGATAGAACACAGTTTTCTTAGGGAGTCTCCTTTAGGTTTTCCAGCCTGTGTTTCTGGGAATGGAGGGGAGTTGATGCTGTACACTGCATAGTGGGGCTTTACAGAGGTATGCCATCAGGGGCAGTTGAAGCAATTAATGGTGGGGGGGGGATTATCTTTCTAGGAGGCAAGATTGATAACAGCCTCCAGGTTTTGGAAGCGACTTCATGAGAATGGTATGAAGCCCAGCTAAGGAGAAACCAAATCAGGCACCAGTGGATGAGGCCAACACTGCTTTAAATCTCAGCACTGCTATTTATGAAAGGTGTCCCTCTGGGGGAGCGTTAGGTTCCTTGGCTGTAAAGTGGGGTTAATAACAGTACATATCCCAAAGGGTTATGCTGACTGAGAAATATTGCTTAGTGCAGTTCTTGGTTTATAGTAAATTATAAACAAATGTAAGCCGTAGGTATTATTAGCCAGATAGTGAAGACTAAAGCCAAACATCAGGTCAGACAGATGGAATAATTAATGCACAAAACTGACACAGGTGACGGAATATTTTAAAGGCATTAGCACCACAAATGAGAGAAAAAAGACTTGTCTCACAACTATTCA
>PISX010010021.1:38886-72300 GCA_004024625.1 Mellivora capensis | reverse complement strand
ACAGTCTCTTCAATAAGTGGTGCCGGGAAAATTGGACAGCTATGTGTAGAAGAATGAAACTCAACCATTCTCTTACACCATATAAAGATAAACTTGAAATGGATAAAAGACCTCAACGTGAGGCAAGAATCTGTCAAAATCCTAGAGGAGAACGTTGACAGTAACCTCTTTGACATCAGCCGCAGCAACTTCTTTCAAGATGTCTCCAAAGGCAAAGGAAACAAAAGCGAAAAATGAACTTTTGGGACTTCATCAAGATCAAAAGCTTCTGCACAGCAAAGGAAAAAGTCAACAAAACAAAGAGGCAACCCATGGAATGGGAGAAAATACTCGCAAATGACACTACAGACAAAGGGCTGATATCCAAGATCTATAAAGAACTCCTCAAACTCAACACACACAAAACAGATAATCATGTCAAAAAATGGGCAGAAGGGACGCCTGGGTGGCTCAGTTGGTTAAGCAGCTGCCTTCGGCTCAGGTCGTGATCCCGGCGTCCTGGGATCGAGTCCCACATCGGGCTCCTTGCTTGCCAGGGAGCCTGCTTCTCCCTCTGCCTCTGCCTGCCACTCTGTCTGCCTATGCGAGCTCTCTCTCTCTCTCTCTCTCTCTCCCTGACAAATAAATAAATAAAATCTTTAAAAAAAATGGGCAGAAAACATGAACAGACACTTCTCCAAAGAAGACATACAAATGGCTAACAGACACATGAAAAAATGTTCATCATCCTTAGCCATCAGGAGATTCAAATCAAAACCACACTGAGATGCCACCTTACACCAGTTAGAATGGAAAAAATCAACAAGGCAGGAAACAACAAATGTTGGAGACAATATGGAGAAAGGGGAACCCTCTTACACTGTTGGTTGGAATGCAAGTTGGTGCAGCCACTTTGGAAAACGATGTGGAAATTCCTTAAGAAATTAAAAATAGAGCTACCTTATGACCCTGCAACTGCACTACTGGGTATTTACCCCAAAGATACAGATGGAGTGAAAAGAAGGGCCACCTGTACCCCAATGTTCATAGTAGCAATGGCCATAGTTGCCAAACTGTGGAAAGAACCAAGATGCCCTTCAACAGATGAATGGATAAAGAAGATGTGGTCCATATACACTATGGAGTATTATGCCTCCATCAGAAATGATGAGTACCCAACTTTTGTATCGACATGGACAGTACTGGAAGAGATTATGCTGAGTGAAATAAGTCAAGCAGAGGGAGTCAATTATCATATGGTTTCGCTTATTTGTGGAGCATAATGAACAACCTGGAAGACATTGGAAGATGGAGAGAAGTGAGTTGGGGGAAATCAGAGGGGGAGACAAACCGTGAGAGACTGTGGACTCTGAAAAAAAAACTGAGGGTGTTGGCGGGGGTGGTGAGCCTGTGGTAGGTGTTATGGAGGGCACGTATTGCATGGAGCACTGTGTGTTGCATAAACAATGAATTTTGGAACACTGAAAAAAAATTAAATAAAAAAAAAAACTACTGGGACTACATCAAAATAAAAAGCTCTACACAACAAAAGAAACAATCAACCAAACCAAAAGGCAACTTCTGAATGGGAGAAGATATTTGCAAATAACATATCTGATAAAGGGTTAGCATCCAAAATATATAAAGAACTGATACAACTCAACACCCAAAAAATGAATAATCCATTTTAAAAATGGGCAGAAGGGGCACCTGGGTGCCTCAGTGGGTTAAAGGCTCTGCCTTCAGCTCAGGTCATGATCCCAGCCTCCTGGGATCAAGTCCCGCATGGGCTTTCTGCTCAGTGGGGAGCCTGCTCCCTCCTCTCACTCTCTCTGCCTGCCTCTCTGCCTACTTGTGATCTCAGTCTGTCAAATAAATAAATAAAATCTATTAAAAAAATTAAAAAATAAAAAATGGGCAAAAGACAAGAACAGACATTTCTCCAAAGACATACAGATGGCCAAAGACACATGAAAATATGCTCAATATCACTCATCGTTAGGAAAATGCAAATCAAAAGTACAATGAGGTATCACCTCACAACTGTCAGAATGGCTAAAATCAAAAACAAAACAATATTGGTGAGGATGTGGAGAAAAAGGAACCTTTGTGCACTGTTGGTGGGAATGAAGACTGCTGCAGCCACTGTGGAAAACAGTATGGAGGTTTCTCAAAAAATTAAAACTAGAACTACCCTATGATCCAGTAATCACACTACTGGGCATTTATCCAAAGAATACAAAAACATTAATCTGAAAAGACATATGTTTATTGGGTATGTTTACTACAGCATTATTTACAAGAGCCAAACTGGAAGCAACTCATGTGTCCACTGATAGATGAATGGATAAAGAAGATGGATTATGACTCAGACATAAAAAAGAATGAAACCTTGTCATTTGCAATGATATGGATGAAGCAGAGAGTATAATGCTAAGCAAAATAAGCCAGAGAAAGACAAATACTATATGATTTCACTCACATTTGGAATTTAAGAAATAAAACAAATGAGGAAGGGAAAAAAGAAAAACCAAGAAACAGACTTATATTAGTGTCTGTCACATGGTATGAGTTCAATGAATATTTGTTAAAGGAAGGAACAAAGGAAGGAAGGTGAGGGGGAGGGAAGGAGGAAAGGAGAAATTTTGCCCTGAAGAGAAATAATAGGGTAGTAGATAGCATTTAGGAGAGGATTTTCTAATAGAGAAATCTGGACATGTCTCACTGCTGAGGAAGGGAACCAGAGGCTGAAAATACAAGAGAATGGACTGAACCAAGTGAGAATGTGAGAAGAAAGGGTGGTAGGATTAGCACTGGACAAGTCCAGGACTGCGAAGAGCAGATTTAAATCCTGGCAAAAACTGTATCATGTCCCCACCAAGAGTGGACAGGCTAAAAATTATACATGGGATTTATACTGGTATGCAATAGTCAGCTCTTGAGGTCCTGGGTTTCCTTCTGCGTGACTGGACCTGGTTCTGGCTTCCTACCAATCCTCCCCATTCTGCCCCAACCCTGGATGAAATGAATTAAGGATGAATGCTGGTGCAGATAGGTCATAGGCCTTTTGGTAGGATTTCAGTTGCCAATGCTTGTCTGGCAGCATCTGTTTTTACATTTTGTTTTTCACAGAAGTGGGAAATGAGGTCATTATCTGTGATTTAATTGTGCTGGTCCTGGTGGGCTTTGAGATGTAGAAAGAAAGGAGGTTGGATATTTTTATGGTAGAGAACAGGAGAGTATTAGGAATTGCTGTTGTGGTAACAGGTAGAGAAATCTCATTAGGGTTTCATGGAAGGATTAAATCTAGTTAAGCTTAACGATGTTCATTCATGGTTGTTAGTATCTGCACAATTGTGTATTTTGTGACAGTAGTAGTCAGCAGCCCAGTATAAGCATTTTAATCGCAGGGTGAAGTTTTGGGGTTTTTTGACCAGTTAGGTGAGATATAACAATGGGCAAGTTATTCAAGGCAGCAAAAGTATCTTGGTTGAAGCGAAAGATGATGCAGTCTAAGCTGGGCAGGGAAAATATAAGGGGACTGATGGGAATGACACAGAGGGTTCCATGTGATTATCAAAATTCAGCTGGTATAAAAATCACCTTGGAAGGGCCAGATCCTGAAATTATTTTCAGCAGGTCTAAGGTGAAGACCAGAATCTACTCTCATGGATTGATTCTGATTCTGCTATAAGAAGGCCATAGACTTTTTTTTTTTTTTTTGAGAAATAGTGGATTTGAAATGAAATTATAGTGAGTTTAAAGAAGTGATATTTTGAGAGCAGATGAGAAACATCAAGAGAATACTATAGGCATAGGTGGGTACAGTGTGAGATGGACTAATTTACTATCTCGAAGGTGACACAGACTTAAATGATGAAAGGTCCAGGGTGTACCCAAGGGGGTGGGTGGCTGAAGTGGAGAGTGGGGTAGAGGTGAACATCGCCAAAGGTGAGGTCAAAGTTCTGAAAGCCTCCATAACCCGTGTGGACCTTGAAGCCACTCTGGAAAATGGCAGTATTTGGGACAGAGAAGCAAAACTGTGAGCAAAGTTCAAAGGCACTGGTAAATGAAGGGGAGGGAACTACATGTGAATGGATAAAGAAAGGACTTGGAGTTGAGGGCGTATAAGTGGCAAGAGTTTTCACACAACGGTGGAGAAATGGAACTGGTACTAACATTAGTTGAGGGTTTATTGAGGCTTTACATATATCAATCCATTTTATCCTCACAAACTTCATCTAAAGTAGGTACTATTTTCTTAAGTAGGTTCCATGCCCAACATGGGGCTGGAATTCAAGACTCCAAAATCAAGAGTTGCAGGCTCTTCCCACAGAGCCATCCAGGTGTCATAAAGTAGGTGCTGTATTTTATTCCCTTTTTATGATGAGGGAATTGAAGCACTGAGAGGTGAAGCATCAACCAGCATCTCACAGTTCTTATCCATGATGCTACTCTGCCTGAGGCAAAATGGTACCGGAAGGTGTTTGCATACATTTCAACTGAAAAATAACAAAAAAGAAAAACCCCAGTGGGGTTAACATTTTGGAAAAACAATGGAAATATTTCTTCATTTTTCACTGGTACTGAAATATTTGTTTTTCAGTATCCAGCAGATGGCAGCACTAAATAACAATTCCATATCAGGTCATCTAATACAAACCTGCTTGGATCAAGACTTCTGTCTAGTCCATGCCTTAATTATTTCTTCAGCAGCATCCAGTGTACTGTCTTTCTGTAAATAAATGAAATAATCTCATTACATATCAAACAAATTCAAGATGAAGTACATATTTAAATATATAAAAAATATACCAAAGTCAATGGACCAGGAAAAGTCATGTAGTGATTTGGGAACCAAGTGCTCTTCAACCCCTGATAACTTGAGCAGAGCCCAGCTGGGCTCTAGCCTGTCCTTGGCCTCCACAGCACTGAATTCCAGAGTGTTCAATCTGGGATCATGCCTTCTCAGAAGATGAGTCATTGGAAGCCTTGCCCATATAAAGCCACAACTCTGGGAGGTGCATGGACAGAAACTGGAAAATGGCATCCATAGCATCTTCCCCCACCTTGGTGGTCTAGTACACAGGTCTTGAGCTCTTTAAGGAGCCCAGGAGCAAATTAAACAAATTAATTATTTATAATGTTATATCCCATTACTGCCTAGCTGGAAAAGTGAATGAACTTCGTAAGAATTCAATATTAGAGGAGCTAGAGAAGTGTGACACTGATCACTCCATCATACTGTTTTGTGATACTGGCTGCCAGTTTATTGCTCCAATCCTGACACTAAAGAAATGTACAAATCAACTGGCATGTGGCCAAAAAGCATCATCAAGAAAATGATCGACAAACTGCTAAATGCAGACTGAAAAGTTTAACCTGATCCCAGGCAAAACCACATCCACCAGTGCGGACACTCTCACTATTTATAACCATCAGAGCAGTCCAAGCAGCTTGCCGTGCCAAAGAAGACCCAAATTCATAAATGACACTGATGCCGGCGGCGAGTCTGAGGGATGTGCTCATGGGATCAACATTTATTATTTTGGCTTTCTTGCCTCTCACCTCACCCCCTTTTGTGCATGACCTGACACCCCTGATGATATCCAGCCATAAGCTTGGGATATTAAAGGACTGAGATTCAGTCTCCAGTTGGGGTATTTGAATGAGATGATTCTTTCTGACACAGAATCATGGTGAATGGTACTACTGGCTGGCATTTGCCTAACTGAAAATAGGCAAGTTGAGCCAATTACAGCTATCATTCATTAAGTTTTGGATAGTACTCTAATGATTTGTTTACTTTAAAATAAAGCCAGATTTTGGTAAAGAAGAAAAAATATAAAACATAATAGCACTAAATGAAGATTTAAGTGAATATTTGATCTCAAGTGAAGAGAATTTTCAAAATTTTCAAAAATGAAAAGGCAGACCTATTAAAGGAATACAATTAAATTAACATATAGTTATGGAAACAAATCAGAGAGTGTACAAGAGCTTACACAGAGTCAGAATCATCCGTTCCTCCTCCCTACTCCTTCCTACTATGCCCACCATCCCCCAAGACAACTTTTTATGGTAATTTCTGGTTTTAGTTCTAGTGGTTACCTCCAAGATCTAAATAATGCATTTGGTTCTATTTCCTTATTTCTCGACTTCAGACAAAATTCACAATTCTCTGCTCTGAATGAGGAAAAATTGTTCGTTCACACTACTATGCCCATTCCCTTCAATGTTTCAGTTATGATTTCTAATAAAACTCATTTGCTTTTTGAATAGGTAATATCAGCATATGGTATAAAATTAAACTGACAGATAAACAGTGAAAATCAAGCTCTTGTTTTTCTCCTCTGCTTTTTCTATTTCTTTTCTTTTCCCTCTCCACTGAATGATTTAATTGAAAAGCCATTGGGTGGGGCTGAGTGAAGCAGGTGTCCACATATGGAGGCAGGGGAAGCCTGGGCAGCCTGGTGCAGGATGTAGCAGCCTGAGTGGAGAGAGGAGGGTTTTTTATGCAGGTGGCATGAGGTGTTGGTGATGGCAGTGGCAGTGTTGACTGGAACAGGATGTCAGGATCCAAGCGGGGTAAGCCAGCATCTGTATGGCAGGGTGGCTCCAGGCAGGGTGTTGGAACCTAGATGGGATGAGGCAAGGTAGATGGGCATGGGATGTCAGAGAGTACGAGGGGTGAAGGACTCCATGCAGTGGGTGACAGTGGCGGCCTCGTGTGCAGTGATGGAGAATTGGAGGAGGGCATCTCTGCAACAGGTGACAGCAATAGCAGCCTGGTACAAAGTGTCAAAGCCTGAGGGGTGGTGGCTGGAGGGACAGTGGCACATACAGAGGGACTGATTAAAGATGTGATTCCATGATGAAAGCCAGGGTTTTTTTCACTGTCAAAGAGGGGAGTTACCCATACAGAGAATCCTTGAACACCAGTCATTCAAAATGTGCAAGTCAATCCAGGGGAAAAAGATCCCAGAAGTAGAATTTCTGCGTTAAGAGGTATGTGCATTTACATTTGGATGGAAATGGTCAAACTAACCACCGCTAAGAGATTTTACAAATGATACCCCTGCTCCTCTGTAAGAGTGTCTTATAGAAATTTTTAGTTGTTCGGTTGTTTCCAAACTTATAGATAAAATAAAATTTTGTTGCAGTTTTAATTTTCATTTCTTGTAATATGACTAAAGTGGGAGTCCTTTCATATACTTGAGAGCTGCTGAGAATTTTACCCATAACCATTGTAAAGTGCTCCTTTTTGGCTTACTTTGCCTTAAGTTTCACCTGCTTTCTTTCAATTTTCATTATCTTGGCATGTTTTGCCATCCTTTTATTTTTAGCCTTTCTAAGAGGTTGAGTCAGCCATGATAACTTTCCTTAGACTTCTTGGTATTGTTCCCATATCTTCGTTATCCTCAGGATTGAGTGTTGACGGAAAGGGGGTGTGTCCACACAGATCCTCTTACTCCGCCCCCATGAAGGCTTTGGTCTTTTTGTGTAGATGCTGAAGGACTGTTTATCTTCTCAGTCCAATATATCTCAGTGTTAATCGGTTTTGTGACAATCTTTCCTGAGGCAAGGTATTCCCTTTCAATTGCTGGATTTAGCTGCCTTTTTTTTTTTTTCATTAAAAAAAAAATAAAATTACTGAGCATTCTTAAGCATTCTTTTTTTTTTTTTTTTTTTTTTAATTCTTAAGCATTCTTAAAATAAAGCTATTAAATTCTTTTCAGGGTCCATTTGTTCCCCCCACCACAGAATTCTAGATATTTCACTTGTCTTCCACATCTATAATTTTTCTAATATTTTAAAAGTCCCTGATCTTCTCCACTCTTCTTTGCTCACTTTTCTCAATCCTTAAGATGCTCACAGAAGTATTCAGTGTTCCCTGAGCTGTTTCCAATGTCACTACAATTACCAGTACCTTGATTTTTTTCCCTTCAATTTTGTACCTGAGCTCTGACAAGCTGTCATTTTATCTTCTTATATTATCTGACATTATCTTCCCTGAACATTTTAAATCTCTGCTTTAATCTCATTTTAAAGGTTCTGGATTTGAACTATCGACTTTTATTTGCTCTATAGCAACATTTCTCTGATTGAATATTCTCTTTCTGACACTTTGTTTTCCCTGTACCTTTCTCTTCCACCCTTAATAGTATATTTTTATAGATTTGCAGCTGATTCTTTTTCATTAGTCATTTTTGATTGAATTACCTCTGTAATCTCTTGCTAGTGCACCTACTGTTCTGGTTTTTGTTCTGGTAATGAATATGCTACCTACTGACTTTGTCTATAATTTGAAGATGTATCTGCAGATCTATGTGAGGAGTTAGGGTAGCACTAGAAGACAGCAGAAAGTCTCCTTGGTTTATAGTAAAGTTTTTTTTTTTTTTAAATTATGAAAAGTGTTTTTTTTTTTTGTAGGTATTTCTTTTCTTTTTTTTTTTTTTTATAAACAACATATTTTTATCCCCAGGGGTACATGTCTGTGAATCGCCAGGTTTACACACTTCACAGCACTAACCATAGCACATACCCTCCCCAATGTCCATTACCCCACCCCCCTTTCCCTCCCCCCTCCCCCCAGCAACCCTCAGACATACCTGGCAGGGGAGATACCATGATCATAGTAAAGTTTAATATGATTGATGTGGGCTTTAGTGGTGGGGAGGGTCTTTTTCCCTTCCCAGATAATTTAAGAGGCTACCTCCAATTTAATCTATCTCCCCCACATTGCCCCAACATGGGTTGGAGCAAACATGACAGGTGCGAATAAGAAAATTTATAACCCAACTATAATCTCCTTTCCACCCTGCCCCACACAGGTTCTAGATGGTACAGCTGTATATCTCTCCTGCCTTGCATGATGCTAAATGAGTCTGGAGAAGCTCCCACTGCTAGTGTACTTATTGTCCTATTGTTTTAAATGAGTAGATTCCCTGCTGGTGCTGTTTATAACTTGAAGATGTAGACACAAGAGACTTTCTAGGTATCTTCCCTTTACTTTCACAGTATTTGGCAACTCTTCTTCATTTACTGGGGAATTTGTGATTCTATTTTCCATTCTCCTAGTTGTTTTCGATAATTTCCAAGAAGAGAATGGGGAAGGGCAGTGTTTATGATTTTTAAAACAGGAAGTCTTAAGTTACATTTTTTTTTAAAATTAGTTCTGCTTGTAACTTTAAAAGATACACCTCTCTTTCTAGGATCCACTGAAAGATGAGAATATTCTTGGCCTTACTCTCTCTTCTACAGTTTGGTCAACTAAATAAAATATTAATAAATAAAAATAAAATAAATAAAATATTATTAGGTTGTTAACATTTTTATTCTCTTCTCAATGAGTCTTCCAGAGTTTGTAGATTGTCTTTCAAAGTTGAAAACAATGTTTACATCATTCTGACTAGGTTTATAGATGAATGTGTTGGTAGTTTTTGGATCTTATTAAGCCTGTCTTCAGTAGCAACATCTTAAAAATAGCAATGATGCATATATTCAGTTTTTTTTTTTAAGATTTTATTTATTTACTTGAGAGAGAAAAAGTGAGAACACAAGCAAGGGGGGCATTAGATGGAGAAGAAGAAGCAGGCTCCCCGCTGAGCAGGGAACTTGAATTGGGGCTCGATCCCAGAACCCCAAGATCATGACCTGAACTGAAAGCAGCCACTTAACCGACTGAACCACCTGGGTGCCCCTCAGATTTTTTTTTTAAAGTACAGATCTGATGATAAGCAATTCATTTAGCTTTTGTTTGTCAGGAATATATACTTCATTTTCAGTTTTAAAGGCTATTTTCCTGGATAAAGAAGTCTGGGCTGATATATTTTTTATTTTAGCACTTTGAGGATGTCATTTTACTGTATTCTGGTCTCCATTTTTTTTCTGATAAAAAGTTGCTAAATTCATAAGCATGTGAAGTACAGTCTTTCTCTTGCTGTTTTCAAGATCTTACCATTATACTTGGTTTTCAGCAGTTTGAGTATAAAGTGTCTTAGAGTGGTTTTCTTTTCTTTTCTTTTCTTTCCTTTTTTTTTTTTTAAAAGATTTTACTAATTTATTTGACAGAGACACAGCGAGATAGGGAACACAAGCAGGAGAGTAGCAGAGGAAGAGGGAGAAGCAAGATTCCCACTGAGCAGGAAGCCCAATGTGGGGCTCGATCCTAGGACCCTTGGATCATGACCTGAGCCAAAGGCAGATGCTTAACGACTGAGCTACCCAGGCGCCCGTTAGGGTGATTTTCTTTACAGCCTGTTGTGGTTCACTGAACTTTTAGATCTCTAAGGATGTTGCTTTTCACCAAATAGGAGGAAATTTTGGCCATTACTTCTTTTTTTTGGGCTATTACTTCTTAAAATACTTTTTCTGCCACATTTTTTCTTTTCTTCTTCTTCTTTTTTTTTTTTTTGTACTCTAATTACATGTATTATCACTTGATACTGTCTCATAGACCTAAGGCTCTGTTCATTTCTCAAAAATGATTTTTCCCTCTGTTTTTCAGATTGGATAATTCTATGAATCTATAATTCAAGTGGGTCTTTATTCCTGATATACTCAATCCTCTGTCTGTTAAGTCCCATACATTTTTCATATCAGATATTACACTTTTAAATTCCTGAATTTCCAGTTGATTTTTTTATAGTTTTAATTTGTTCACTCATTATGACTATATTTTCCTTTAATTTCTTGAACATACTTCCAATATCTGCTTTAAAGTCCTTGTCTGATGATTCCTATATCTGGGTCACCTTGTAATCTGTTTCTACTGACCACTTTGTTTCTTTATTAAGGGTTATAAATATATTTTTTAAAGATTTTATATGAGAGAGAGCACAAGCAGGGGGAGGGGCTGAGGAAGAGGAAAAACCAGACTCCCCACGGAGCAGAGAACCTGACGCAGGTCCTGGGATCATGACCTGAGCTGAAGGCAGACACTTAACTGACTGAGCCACTCAGGTGCCCCAAGGGTCACATTTTCTTGTCTTCACATGTCTAGTAATTTTTTTTATCTCTGCTGGACATTGTATTATTACATGATAAGGTGTCTGATTATGCTGTAATACAGTAAACTCAATACTTCAAAGTGTTGAGTTTTGTTCTGGTAGGCAGTTAATTTCATGGCAGCAAGCCAAAATTTTAAAACTGCATATGAGCACATCATTCCTAGCAAGAGAAAAAAGGTGCTTTATAAATCAGAAGGAATGACATCATAAATGTGTTTTTGAATAGAACAGGGAACTTACTTTTATGAAGCAAAATCGCACAAACTTCTCAAACTGTAGTTTGGTCTCTGTGTTACAGAATGCTGAAACTGGAATGGCTGACAGTTTCTGAAAAATAAATAGGAAAATAAAATAGGAAAACTGTTTCTACTTCAAATTTAATTTTAGAATAGATAAATGTCAAAAACAAATACTTCTAAATGTTCACAACAACTTCCAAAAAGAAAAAATGTTCTTAAAATCCTCCACATAGCCAAAAATGGAATATCACATAACAAAACTATAGTTAACATGGTTTAAAACATGTCAGCAAGTATTCTTCGTAAGTTAACCATAAAATACAGCACAGTATCTCAAAGGCCAATAAACATTACCTTATTTTTAGTCATCCATTTCACAAATTTATAGTCATACGGTTCATTGCTGTCCTTCATACCAGAGAGGTCTGCATCTAAAACAACAATGAAAATTAGATGGTCTATTGTATCTGAGAAGATGTATTTCATTTAAATCTGCCAAGATTCAAAATATTTTCAGAAAATAGTCACAGAAACTGCTGAAGTCTCACACTATATGGTGGTTTGGGAAATGAGGAATTCACATTTTTTGGTTTTGTTTTGTTTTGTTTTAAGAACGATTATTTCCAAGATTATGTAACTAATTCCATTTTCCATTTGCTATTGTAGCCACAAAGTTCATTCCGAAGTTAATGTTAATCACAATACTGTATGAACCTATATGAAAAATTCGCTTCCTTCCCCTCCTATGTAAACTGATCCTCTGTTATATAAATTTCTATTTATATATATTACATAGAAACCTTTTTAATACAAGTTAGCTTAAATGCTTTTTGGAAACAGATCAAGTATATAAATTAATTATTTTAAAAATAACTCATGTTGGGCAACCCTCTCAGGTCCCTTTCCTTCTCAGGAGCTTTTGTACTGTCACTTAGATATCTCTCAATAAACTTTTTCTGTTGCCCACCAATAATAATAATAATAAAAATAAAATAAGTACATAAATAAAAAAATAAAATACATAAAAAATAAAAATAATTCATGGATGGCTCAGTTGGTTAAGCATCTGCCTTCAACTCAGGTCATGATCCCAAGGTCCTTGGGATAGGGTCCCACATAGGGCTCCTTGCTCAGCAGGAAGCCTTCTTCCCCCTCTGCCTGTCACTCCTCCTGCTTGTGCTCTCTCTCTCTCTGGCAAATAAATAAATAAAATATTTAAATAATAAATAAAAATATACAAAATAAATAATAAAAAATAATTCATGTTGAAATGGTATGGATTTTTAATTCAAAAGCAAAACTAAAGGTGATGAAAACAGCTGTTTCTTTTTATCATCTCATAAAACGAGTTATACATTTAGATGTACCATAGGAAAAGTGATTTCTAAACCTCAGAATATAGGACATCTTAAGGGGTTTTATATAATAATGGAGCTCGGTAGAGCCAAACATACATAGCTTTCAGGCTATAGGACAGCAAAAATCTCTGGGCATAATGGCTTCTGCTTCTCTCACAACAAATGAAGAAATAAGTCACTGTTTGGTTATAAAAATCAAATTTTCAGTCTTATAAAATTTAGTATATATAAAATACTTTTCAAGTTCAGTGGAATATAACTTTATTGTAATAGAACCTTAAAGCAAACTATTTGGTCAACTTCTATCAGAATAAATTATGCTTTTAAATTTACTATTATTAACACTATAGGGTTTTTTTTTTTTTTGAAGAAAATTGGTTATATATAAAATGTTATCATGCTCCTAATTTTAGATTAGTATGGCATGTCAGAAATATATAAAATAGCTTCAGATAATATAAAGACCATTGTTGGGGTACCTGGGTGGCTTGGTGGGTTAAACCCTCTGCCTTCAGCTCAGGTCATGATCTAAGGGTCCTAGGATCAAGCCCTACATTGGGCTCTCTGCTCAGCAGGGAGCCTGCTTCCTCCTCTCTCTCTCTGCCTGCCTCTCTTCCTACTTGTGATCTCTGTCAAATAAATAAATAAAATCTTTTAAAACATTAAAAAAAAATAAAGACCATTGTTTTTTGGAGACAAAACTATTTGGAATCCAGCTGTGTGACTTCAGGCAAGTTATTTAAAACTTTCTAAGTCTTCACATCTTTAAAAGTGGAGCTAACAACACTTTGTTCAAAAGGGTGTTTGAAAGTGCTAGGCATATAGTAGACTCTCAATAGATGTTATTTTCCTTCTTTACTTCATTTCAATATATTCTAAAATAACAAACATTCCCTGATAGCAACAACATTCTAGAAATTTTATTTTTCTTAAGTAAAAAGGGAACTAAAATTTTACTCAGGGGAACACTGGGATCATATATTATTTCATATACTTTTGTTTTAAATTTCACACTAGAATAAGATGATAGCAAATTCTATGTTTAATGGAATACCTAAAAGAACTGACTCCATAATCATGTTAACAGTCACACTTAAGGTTCAGGGACCTAAAACTCAAGACGGTTATTAAAACAAAAGACAAACAACAACAACAACAAAAACCAGTGACAATTTGAAAAGCCATTTTCCAATAGACAAAATGTTGGTATGACTTTGACACCAATCTTCTCTAATTCTAATATAATTTCACACGTAAGTTTCCATATATTTGAAATAATAAAAACTCTTACAAACCTAGCAAAGACACATCAGCAATGATGAAGTATCCCCCATCAGGAACTATGGGCTTTAGGCCAAGATTTTCAAGTAAATGTATCATCCGGTCTCTTTTCACTTCTAACTCTTTTGGCAAAGAATTGAAGTAACACTCTGGGTCATCCATGCGCTTGATGTCAATCCAAAAAGCTTGAGCCAAGGCTTCCTGCATGTTAAGATTGAAACATGTGGAAAGGAAATACGGTAATGTTACTTATTGCTGAATTTATTGGTAGAATAAAAATTGCCTGAGTCACATGATTGGCCAAAAAAAAGAAAAAAAAGTCATTCAGGGAGTTATAGCTGAATTCCTGTGAACTTATGTTAGACTATGTAAATTAACAGAGGAATCAGTTATATGTAAATGATTAAATCTAACTTGAAGAACTGAGAATGAGCCACGAAGAAAGAGGTTTTGTATAAAGATGGCTTACTTGGAAATGAAAAGACATAAAGTTATTTTCCACTGAGATGAGCTGCAGAATGACTTGCTAGATCTAAGTCTGAAAGATGACCAAAGAAATGATGAACTAGCCAGTCTTTTCCCATTACCTTGGAGGAGGTAGTGGAAATGAAAGCGGACCCACTATGTCACTACCCATAGGTATGCAATAATTCTAATCTAAATTCTAATCCCTATTCGAATCATTTGTATCCCAGAAGTGTCTATGGACCACAGGGATTAGAAAAGAGTTTCCAAGGTATATGGAGTCACTTCTGTACCATTCCTCAAGAAAGCCAGAAGTGACAGGAGAGAAACTGGGAGAAGGGAAAAAGCCAATGTTGTTAAAGGTCATGTGGGTGTCTGAGGAGGCAACAGGTCAGGAAAAGGTAAACAAGTCTGCATCAGGACACACATAAAGAACAAGGATCTGTACAAGCAAGGGGGCAGAAGATTGTAGGTCAGTGTGAACTAAAACAACTTAGAAATACCGGTTCTCAGCACAAAGAAGGAAACATAAGCAAATAATCAATAAGTGGAATGGCTGAGATAGCAGGGCAAAGTGGCCAAATTTTAAGGAAATTAATCAGAACCAAGAGGTATCAAGAATTAAAGGATAAAACATTCATTCAGTAAACATATACTGAATACCAATGTTAAATATTGGCATTGTGATAAAACACTGGGGCTATAATGGTAAATAAGAGAAACATGATCCTCACCGTTATGAAGATTCCAGTTGGTGTGTACTGGAGGGGGTAAGTGGAAGGGATGAGGAAACAAATACATGCAAAAGGCAGGATACAGTTTGTTCTGTTGAAAGAACTGAGTCTGGCGGTGGCTCAAGAGTAGCAAGAGTGGATGGCAAGAATGACATGGAGAGACAGAGAAGGGTAAGATCATTGAGAAGATCACATTCCAAAAGAAGCCAGCAGGAAAAAAGAATTAATAATAATTTTCAGTACTAACAAAATCTTGGATAAATAAGGATCAAGCTGCATCAGCCTGGGAAGCTGGGGTTTTCTTGGGAAGCATGGGCCAGCTTCCAAACTTGGTTGTCTGAATGCATGGAAAAATGCAAGCACTTAGCTGAAATGGAGGACCAGAGCAGTCAGGAAAGGATGTTCCAGATTCTTAGCTGCATCCTTCTTTTTCTCAGCAATTTATTCACTCCCCAATGTAAGAGATATTGCCCTAGAAAAGTCAAAGCTCAAGAGACATAAATATCTCTCTTAACTGTAGTCTTATACTGGACTTCCTTTTTTCAAGCCCCATGTGTGACCCAACAGCAAATTATGTCAGCTCTGCCTTCAAAATATATTCACAACCCAATCACATTCCACCATTTTACTATCCCCGTACTGGTTCAGTCAACTGCTGTCTCTCTCCTGGATCACTTCAAGAGTCTTCTGACTCAATAAAGTAGGCAGGTCCCTTTGATAGTGCAAGTTAGATCATGTTACCCTTGTGCTTGAACTCTCCAGTGGCTTCTTATCTCACTCAGCCTTTATAGTAAGGAACATGACCTTACTTGATCTGGCTTCCAGCTACTCCTTTGATTTATTTCCTCCTACTCTTTGTTCTTTGATCATCCTGTCCCACTTTTGTGCTTTTCACAGATACAAACATGACAGCCAGACTGCTTACCCCAGGGCCTTTGCACTTGTTTTTCTCATAGTCTGGAAGGTTCTTCTCTAGGTAACCCACATGACTACTTAAGCTTCAATTCATAGCTCCGATGTCATCTCAGTGAGGCTTTCAAAGATTACTCCATTTAACATTATACCTCCCTTAGCACTTTATATCCTTCCTCTTTCTTGCTTTATTTTTCTCTATTGCATCTATGAATACCTGGCATATCAGTAAAATATTTACTTCTTTATTATCTGTGTACCGTCACTAGGCTATAAGCTCAAAAAGAGCTTTTCGGAATGAGATTCCTGCTGTATCTCCAATACTCAGTAAATGTTTGTTAAATAAATGAATGGACTTATTTTGAGTGGATAAAATGAATTTATTATTATATAAAACCAAAAGTCAAAACTAGTCTTTATTATGATACTGCTTTAGAGAGTCACTGGAGAAAGAATTAAAAATTTTTTTTTCTCATTCAATAGATATTTTTGACAGGAAGCAAAAAAGTAAATTTACTGTAGCCAATATGTTTCACTCTTTTGGCTTTTTAACTGTCTTCCAGAAAAAAATTTTTTTTTCACTGTTCTGATTATTCACAGAATAATGATATAGATACCTATTATATATACATTTTTTTAAAAACAGAAAAAATATAAAAAGGATATACATTAAAAAGTCTTGCACCCACCCCTGTTCCTATCTATTCATTTCACCTACTCCTCATATCCCTACAATTAGCCACTTTTACTAGCTCCTTATGGATCCTTCCAGAGAACCTTTAGGAAAATACAAGTGAATGGTTTCCCCCTGTCTTATACAGGATATAGCATAAATATACACTGCCCTGCATCTTGCTTTTTTTTTTACTTTACAGTATATTCTGGAAATTTTTCCATATTGATCATTATAGAGCTTCCTCGTTCTTTTCCTTTTTTAAATAGTCATAGTGACAGACAGAATGGCCCCCAAAGGTGTCCAGGTCTTAAAACCCAGAACCTGTAAGGGCACCTGGGTGGCCAGTCCTTCAGTTCAGGTCATGATCCCAGGGTCCTGGGACAGAGCCCTGCATCAGGGTACCCACCCTCTGAACCTCCCCACTGCTTGAATAAATAGAAAAATCTTAAAAACAAACAAACAAACAAACCCAGAACCTGTAAATATGTTACCCTGCATGGCAAAATGAACTTTGCAAATGTTCAAATACAATCATAAAGATCCTTGTAAGGGCAAGAAGGTAGCAGGAGAGAATCAGAATCATGTTAGAGTGATGTGACCATAAGCCCAGGAATGCAGTCCCTAGAAGACGGGAAAGACAAGGAATGAAGTCTCCCTTACAGTATCCAGAAAGAATACCAGAAATTAGACACTCTGTTTTTAGCCATAAGACCCATTTCAGATTGTTGACCTCCAGAACTATAAGGTAAAAAATTTGTATTGTTTTAAGCCACCAAGTTTGTGGCCATTTGTTACAGAGAAATAGGAAACTAATACAAAACTCACATAGTATTTAAATGTTTGGATAAACCATGGTTTGTTTTAATTCTAAAGATGGATAATGACTATCCCCTATCTTCTGTAATAAATGGCCATAGACACAGACAGCTCCTTAGGTGTACAGATAATAAGTACAGGGTAAATTCCCAGCAGATGGATTTCTGCTTTGTAGGGCACGCACATCTATAATTTTGCTTGGTGCCGTCACTGTCCTTCAGAGTCCGCAGTATTTTGCAATCCCTCCAGCAATGTATGAGTGTTCAGAGCTAAAACTTGATGATTTAAATAAACAAAAAAAGCTGTTCTTGATAGCAATGCATATTTGTCCGTTCCTAAATTCCCACACAGTACCAGATGCGCGGCTCAAAAAGGGCACTTGAATACACAGTCTAAAAATAACACTTTTACCAAAAGACCGCGCTTCAACAACAAGTACCATTAATACCTACCTGTAAAGGCGTCGCACAGGTATAAATGGTGTTTTGTTGGACTGTCTGTAAATGTTTTATCAAATGATGAGGACCAATGGACCAGCCAAGCTGGAAAAGGAAAAGGTAAAAAGCAGATTTCAAAAAACAAATCTAATAGTATGTACCAAATCTGACAGAGTAGCTCAGCTTAATGTAATTATTAAATATATGCAAGTCTAAAATATTCATACTATGAAAGTAGTGCAGTGTTAGTATTTACCCCTCATTTCAACACTGTTGTTTTATGAGAAAGTTTCCACTGGAGTCACTGAACTCTGCTTTCAGAAGGTAAACAGTACCCTTAGTCACTATTATCCTTTTCTTTTCTAATTTGCTACTTCTGATATTCCGAAGGCCTAAAAATTGGAACAAAGGTTATCTGAATTAGGTAAAAGTAACTCTGAATGAGGGCCTAGGGGGCTCTTCCATAAGCTGGTTCTCCAGGCCCCATTTTTGATACTCCCTGCTTCTTGGCCATGTTCAGGAGAGGCCGTTTGGAGGATGACCAAGTTTCCACGGCCTTACCATGGGTGTAGAGATTACTTAAATGAATAAATAAATAAAAACCAAACAATCATTTACTGGGTAAATTGTTATTGTATTACATAACATGGTGCTTAAGTACGTGGATTCTAAAGCTAGATTGCCTGCCCTGGCTTGACTTTATTCTCCGTTATAGCCTCAGGCAACTTACTTAGCTTTTCTGTACTAGTTTTATTGCCTGAGAAAGGAGATGACAAATTATACTCACCTCATAATGCCCTTATGAGAACGAGCTTGTGTAAAGCACTTAGAACTTGGCACAGAGTAAGTGCCAAAATATTAGTTATTATTCTATATTATTTTCTTCCTCTTTTTATATTAATATGCAATAATCTGAACACTTTTTGCAAAAAAAGAGTGCCATTAGTTCATTACTTATAAAATGAAAAACTACCTATTTTTTCTGCCATTTACAGTGACATGGATGGAGCCAGTGTTATGCTAAGTGAAATAAGTTAGAGAAAGACAAATACCATAAGATTTCACTCATGTGTAGAATTTAAGAAACAAAACAAATGACCATAGGGAAAAAAAAGAGAGAGAAGGAGGCAAAACAAGAAACAGACTCTTAACTATGGAGAACAAACAGATGGTTAATAGAGGGGAGGTGGGAGGAAGGATGGAGGAAACAGGTGATGGGGCTTCAGGCAGGCACTTGTGACGAGCACTGGGTTTGTATGGAAGGGCCGAATCACCGTACTGCACACTGGAAGCCAATATGACACTTTATGGTAACTGGAAGTTAAATAAAAGCTTTAAAATAACAAAGAAATGATCAGGTCTCAAAAAGGATAAATGCCAACATGAAAGCTGAATAAGTAAATAATAAAGAAAATATCAGTAAATATAAAAACCTGTGTAAACTGAAAATATAAGCATTTAAAACACACACATACAGAAACTCTATGAGAAATAAAATATATGCCTGTTTTGAAGACATTATTTTCTTCTGCATCTTACCTTCCAGCCAGTTACACTGAAAGTCTTTCCAGCACTTCCTATTGTTATTGTTCTCTCCCACATACCTGGAAACGTAGCTGAATAGGAAAGAGAAAAGAAAAAGGTTAATTGCCTTCCCATCAATCTATATTCAGTATAATCTAAAAGTAGTGAGTCGGTGTATTTCAGTAGGTTTTTATTTTTTTAATTTACTTTTTATTTTTATATATTTTATAGATTTTATTTATTTATATGAGAAAGAGAGACAGAGAACACATAAGCACGGGGGAACTGGAGAGGGAGAAGCAGGATCCTCGCTGAGCAGGGAGCCTGATGCAGGGCTCCATCCCAGGATGCTGGGATCATGACCTGAGCCAAAGGTAGATGCTTAATGACTAAGCCACCCAGCCGTCCCTTCAGTAGGTTTTTAAATATAATGTAACTTTAACCCAAACACAATTTAAAATGTTACAGTAAACTTGAAAACACTGTAATACGTGACAGATCAAGTAATTATAAGTAGCAAAATTACTTCCAGGGGCAGGAGTGTCAGTAGGCAGTGTTTTGGGCAGATGTCACCCAAGCCCTGGCACCCAGGGCTCAGTGTCAGCGGTGGCGGTGCATTCAATGTTCTCTTCTTGTGGCTCCATTTTGGTTGTGGTCCTGGCTATTGTTGTCTCACCTCTACTCTGCCCATTTTGTGAATCTATTTCTCCAGGCTTCCTGAGGCAATGGTTCTTAAAATGTGGTCCCCACACCAGCAACAGCAGTCTCAGTGGGGAACTAGTCAGGAAGGCAAACTATTGGACTGCATCCCAGAGCTAGTGAATCGGAAACTCTGGGGGTAGCGCCCGGCAATCTGGGCGTGCATGCATGTGTGTGTATGTGTGTGTGTGTGTTTTGCTAACAACTTTGAGATATAAATCCTACACCATAAAGTTCACTTCCTTAAACTGTCCAATTTGATGATATTTAGTATATCAGCAGAGCTGTGCAAGCAGTTGGAGGACATTTTTTTTACGCCCAAAGAAGTCCATACCTTTTGGGTATCACCCCTTAATATCTCCATGGCCAAGAGCACTAGAACTTGTGCCTGAATGGAGCACATCTCCCCTACTTATTCTCTCCATAATACACACCACGGCCTTCCTGCTCCTAGAAATATTAGCCAGCATGTCAGCACTATGCTTGGGATCTATTTTAAAGAACAAAATCATCGTGAAAAGGAAACTTGTTTATAGAAGGAGCTGAAGTAAGAAAGCAGAGCATTGCCTTGTTGACCTCAACTGAGAACATGCCTATCAGGTCACTCCAATTTTTTTGCGCCTTTCTGCATATTTATGAATGAAGTGCCAAGAGTATTGACTTTGGAGTTAAATTTCAGTGAGTGATTCACAAATATGGATTGCACAAATAATGAGAAATGACTGCATAAATGTTTTCAAGTTGATTGATATCTTTAAAAAAATCACTCAATCATATACTTATTTACTTACCAAACACTTATTAGCAATGACCAGGTGCCAGAGACTAATTCAGGTCTAGAGGAAACAAAGATAAGAAAGAAGCCATTCCTATCTTCAAGAAGTTTAATGTCTAGTGGGGGTAGGAGGAAAGTAAAACAGCAACCATAGTACAGTGTGGAAAGTGCTGTAATCCCAACAGGCATGGAATATCATGCAAGAACAGAAGAAGGTGTTAGGCGTAGCTTTCTGTAGCCAGTAATGCTTGAGCTGAGACTTGGAAGACCACGTAGGCCTTTGACAGTCAGAGAAGGGGAAAAAAGGTGACTGGGGCAAAGGGCATGTAGGTGACAAAATGATGAAGGTAGAGAATGTAAAAGCTTGTGAACTTAGCTGAACATTGGTAAACTGTTGCCTTATGAATCTTCTAAGAATGCTAACTACACTGCTCTTTGCATTCGTCGTGAAGTTCTCATGCAATCCCATGAGTTTTTCACCTGTTCTGTAGAGGTACGGTAGATATTCTTCTGTTGTTCTAAGACTCATGGTATACACAAACCTCTCTTTTTTTCTAGCAGTAAACTGATAGCTGAATAACCTACAAGGAATTTTATATTAGTTATCTGAATACTTAAAGATATGTATATCAATATCAATGTATTAATATATCTTTTTTCTAGAAAGAGAGGTTTCTTTTGTTGACTGAAATGTCATTTTATAGAAATCTGGAGATATCATTTGAATCAAGAATCTGATTCAAGAACAAGTTCTACTACTTCAATAAAAAGGGCCCTAAGGAATTTTAAAATATCTGGATGTTCATGTTCTCTCCATCTCAGAGCCACAGAAGTTAATGTAAACAGAACAGAATACCAGAGTCCTATGTGTGAATCTACAGGAAAAAAACCCCAAAAACAAAAAAGAGTCTTTGTATGTCTGATCATTTTAAAAAACAGTATCCAGGGGCACTGGCTGGCTCAGTTGGTAAAGCATGCAACTCTTGATCTATTTAAAAACAAAAACAAAAACAAAAAAACCTAGGGGCACCTTGCCAGCTCAGTCGGAAAAGCACACAACTCTTGGTCTCAGGGATGTAAGTTTGAGCCTTACCATGGGTGCAGAGATTACTTAAATGAATAAATAAATAAAAACTAAATAACAACAACAAAAAACAAATCCCAATACCTAATGTTGGTAAATTAAGCTTGCATTTATATCTCAAAAGGCAACTGGTCTTTGCACTTCTCATTTATGACCCATAAACCTTAAATCAGCCGCAGCAGCTACGAGTTATTTACAGGTGGCTTAGGCTTCAGTGGAAGTCAGACGGGGACGAGAGGCACGAGGAAGAGTGCTACCCCAGGGAAAACTGCCTCAGTGAAAGCATGCGGATGATGCTACTTCATGATGTATGGTTAGAAAGCCTTACTACCATACTCTGAAAATTGATGAGATAGCCATTTTGCATCTTTTAGGTAACAAAGGCCACTGCATTTGAAGAAGAGCTAAGTTTTCACAGAACCAAACTGCACCCTCGAAATAATGAAATAGCGAATTCATTTTTTTTTCTTGTTTATGGGCTGTTATAAACAACTAAAATATCTGAGTTAAAAATATAAGTCTTGCTATCTTTAGCAAGTAATATCTGCTACATTTTTACTATGAAGGGCTTGTCATATGAGGTTTAAGCAATATAATAAAGGCTCAAACAACATATCTTAATATCATTTAAAGTTATCTATTGGAAAAATATTGTTAGTGAGTTAACTAAAACTCTAAAGATGTGAGGCATTATTGCATAGACATGAACATATGTTTTATGTTAAGTATAGAATTATATTCATTAGAAAGATGCCTCTTCTCCCTGCTTAATTAAAACATTAAATTAATTAATTAAATTAGAAATTACAAAAAATAATTATTTGCCCATATTGATCTGATTTTCGACTGGAAATAGTTCAGATGACCCAAACAGAGAGATCATCAAGATGAACCCTAATGCAATTTTCACATGGAACAGCAGTTTGCTGTGTCCAGGCATCACCGTACCTTTAGGATCTCTGTCTTCTCTGACTATCCATTCTCCCTGAGAACATTCTCTTCCATGGGTTCCACCCTCGACAAAATTTTGATGACTGCCCAAACTGTTTCTCCTCATAATTTGATCCTGACTATCAGGTCTATCATTCCACTTGTCTCCAGGCATCTTCTCTGTATCTCACAAACACTGAAACTTGGCAAGACCAAAGCACGAGGGGCAGGAATACTCCTTACGCCCCACAGACCTGCTCCTCCTCAGGACCTCTCCACCTCTGCTTAAGAGCCTCATCATGCTGAGGGGCCAGGCCAGAGATCTCAGAAGCATACTTGCTTGCTCCCTTCCCATCTTCAAAGGCTATACCCTCTCCCCGCCCAAGCCCCACATCATTTTGATTCTAAATAGCCCACATGCGTCAACTCTACTGCTAGCCCATCTGACTCACTTCAGATCCTCACCTATAGCTGGTTCTTAGCTTTATAATACAAATCCAACCATGTAACCAATTCCCTTGCCATGACACATCTCTTGTTCTCAAAGTATGCTCATTGGAACTCTGGCAAATTAATGTGCAGGATTTTTAAATTTAATTTTTTTTTTTTAAAGATCTTATTTATTTGTCAGAGAGAGTGAACACAGGCAGACAGAGAGGCAGGCAGAGGCAGAGGGAGAAGCAGGCTCCCTGCTGAGCAAGGAGCCCGATATGGGATATGGGACTCGATCCCAGGACTCCGGGATCATGACCTGAGCTGAAGGCAGCCACTTAACCAACTGAGCCACCCAGGCATCCCATACAGAATATTTTTAAAAAACCAATTTGAAGTTTTCTTCCTTGAAATTTTCTTAAGCGTTTAAAATAAGTACTACTGTTTATCTGACAGTGTATGCTACCAACAACGATACAAATGAACATTTAGTAAGTGAATACTAATGGCAAAATAAAACGTGTGTTTATTTCAATGGCTCTTTGTTATAAATATGCACAGAACTGTGATTTTTATATTGACTTCTTTTTTAAAAAAGATTTCCTTGTTTTAGAGAGAAAGAGAGAGAGAAGGAGTGTGTGTGTGTGTGTGTGTGTGTGTGTGTGTTCATGAGTAGGGGAGGAGGGAGCAGAGGGAGAGACTGTTCAAGCAGACTTCTCACTTAGCACAGAGCCCCATCAGAGCTTGATCTCACAACCCTGAGCTGAAACCAAAAGTTGGATGCTCAATCCATCGAGTCACCCAGGCGCCCCTAATGACTTCTTCTAATTATTAAATTTCTCTTAGGAAAACTGTCTCTTGTTTCAGGATGGAAGGCAATGTATCCCTATTTCATGATGTGAGTTTCGTGGCTCTGAGGTACTCTGTATACTAAGGTTTTGAGTTTCAGAACCAGTGACTTCCTCCACAAGTTTAAACTCTGTTTTCATATTCGAGGCTGTCAGAATTACCCTACTTTTCCATCATCATCTGTGCCTATTATATCCTTGTAAACCACCTGCCCTAATCTTAAGTATATCTTGATCTGTTACGTCTCCCTGTCTCAGTCCATATTAGTTTATCTGGTATGAATTTTCTTCCTACCTCTCTGCTTAGCAAATTCCATCTTCTGCCCACTCCTCTGTTGATCCCCTCAAGCAGTTGCTTTGTCCTCTGTATTTCTACTATTTATAATGTACATAGGGATAATTACGATATATACAACTATTTATATATAAGTACATTAATTTTTTACTTATTGATTTTTTGCCCGAGTGATTTTAGTTTTCCTTCCTTTATCCTTTTCATACTTTCTATTCATTTACTCATCAATTATGCTCTGATCCTCTAACATATGCAGGATCTTATCCTGGAAATTAGGCATTCAGAAGACACTAAAACAAACAAAAGTCCCTACGTTCTAGCAGGTTAGAAGTAAACAATATAGGTCTTGATATTTATTATAAAGGAAAAAAACAAAACAGAATGGGGTGGAGGGGGATGGAAAGCAAAGCAAATGCTGGAAGGAAAGCTTATAATTACGTTATATATGGCCATAAAAACTGATATCAGAATAAAGCCCTAGGGGAGGTGAGAGACTGAGCCATGTGGATATCTAGGGGGAAAAGTGTTTTTGGGCATTGGAAGGACAAGTGCAAAAACTCCAAGTTTGCAGCCGTGTATATAATCTTATAGCTGATATCAGTCTGAACAATTCTAGAAGACACCAAGGCACTTGTGAGATGGCCCAGTAGTAATGAAGAAATCTCCAAGCAGCAATAGCTTACTGGCCCTTACCTTCTCCTGTTGACTTGGAATTTTGGCAACTTGCTCAGCACAGAGTCCAGCTTGGGAACAAGTAAGCTCCCTCTATCTTATGTACCAAGTAATAGATGGATTCTTGATAAAAAGCCAAGGATATAGGCAAAAGTATGACTTCTCTGGTTTCATAGCTTTATAGTATGATCCCAAAATTTCTTCCCTTAGTTTGTCCTTCAATCTGTTAAATCATTTTACTCAAACATCATTTATTCAAATCCCATTTAAGTGCTCATCTGGACAGATACCCAATGTAAGGACTATTTTAAAGCTGTTCTGGGATCCTTTCTAATCAGTTGTTCCACATGTGCCCAAACACATTTAGATTGTGACTCTATGTAATAATCAGTACCTATTTTTAAATGCTTATTTCCAGTATATACAAGCCATTCATAAACCTCATCACTGATGCAGAGTGTGTCATATTTGATGCAAAGGTCAGCAATTACTTGGAGTTCCTCTTTGGTATATACCTGTATGTATTAAAGAAAACAAAAGAGCAGAGCCAATTATGATTCAACGTGTGAGAAAATGATAGGTCAGAAGACTGTATAAAGAGATCAAAGACTCACCTTGCCAATGGGGTTATGTGGAGTATTCAGTATAATAGCTTTGGTTTTAGAATTGAATTTACTTGCCAGTTCTTGAGGATCCAATGTCCAGTCAGAACTAGACCATTTTTTCCCATTGATAGGTTTCTAAGTATGAAGAATCAAAATGTGACTTAATTCAATTAATTCATGTTTGCCGTCTTACAAATAAATAACCTTACTGGGGGGGAAAAATAGAGAAGGGTAAGGCCTCTAAAGGTAACTGAATAAATGACTAACAAAGAAAATAAACAGAAATCACTAAGCCTGGGCGCCTGGGTGGCTCAGTTGGTTGAGTGACTGCCTTCAGCTCAGGTAACAATCCCGGACTCCCGGGATGGAGTCCTGCATCGGGCTCCCAGCTCCACGGGGAGTCTGCTTCTCCCTCTGACCTTCTCGCCTCTCATGCACTCTCTCACTGTATCTCTCTCTCATATAAATAAATAAAATCTTAAAAAAAAAATCATTAAGCCTTAAGAGCCCAAGAGGACTAGAGTCTCACGCTCACACCTATTAAATGGCAAAATAAACTCTTGTCGACATAAATAGTTGTTAAGTGTCTACATTCCTTCAAGGGAGCCAGCTATAACTATGGTTAACACGTTTGGTACTTTAAGGCCAATGTAAGATTCTGTGATTTATCTTAGTGTATACTTATTTTAGTAAGATTTTTAAGAAAATATTGGTAGCACACTTCATTAAATTCCTAAAACTAAAAGCAAAATTTTAAAAATTTCAGAATTTTTACTTCATTCATTTCATTTTCACTTCATTCAGAACTGAACAAGCATTTATGGAGACCCAGCATAAACTGTCAGTCACTGGGGAGCAGTGCTATGAAAGTGAATTAGAAATGGTCTCTGAGCTGGTCCTGCTCATGTTGGTGAGGGAGACACATAGCTACAAAAGATAACATTAGATATAATGTGAATGCTGGTACAACAGAGACACATGGCAAACACAGGAGATAGTAATAAAAGTTGTTCTCTTCAAGATATTGGTTACCTTCAGCCATAGTAGAGATACACAGTAAATCCCAAAAAGTAATCAAAGTAGAAACTTTACAAGGAACAAAGCAATTACGTATATTTTCAGAACATCTTGTAGAATGTGAATGGTGCCGGCAAACTTACAGATCTTAGGGGAATAAAAACAGGTGTTGCTCCAGCCATTCTCACCATGGGCTCATAGCAGTCATAGAAAGGGATTATTATTATGACCTAAAATGAAACCAAATAAGAATTTAACATATCAATTATTCATTCAATTAAAAAATACAGGGGTGCCTGGGTGGCTCAGAGGTTTAAGCCTCTGCCTTCACCTCAAGTCAGGATCTCAGGGTCTTGGGATCGAGCCCCGCATAGGGCTCTCTGCTCAGCGGGGAGTCTGCTTCCCCCCTCTCTCTGCCTTCCTCTCTGCCTACTTGTGATTTCTCTGTCTGTCAAATAAATAAATAAAATCTTAAAAAAAAATACTGTGTACCTTCTATATGTAAGGCATTATACTACATGCTGAGATGCAGTAGTGAAAAAGCTGGTCTTCTTTACCTTCATGGAGCTAATAGCCAAGTGGAAAAGACCTTAGAGATACACTTGTCCAGGAGTCCTTGATCTCTTAACGAGGTCTACAGAAGGGCTTGTAGTCAGGATTTTTAAAATTATATGTAAAACTTCACATGGGCTTAGGTAGATTTTTCTGGGGGAAGAGGCCATGTCTCATCACATCCTTGAAGCCAAAACATTACGTATGTCTTTAAATTTTAAATTACAAAATAAAATACCAGAGAGGGGCAGAAGCCAAAGACTGTAAGGAAAGAGGACACAGCAATGCTCTCCGTTATGGGGTACAACTTTACAAGCATTATCCTGAGAGTAAAGATGTTTCTCTCTGCACAAAAGCACTCCAAAGCAAAGACTTGATGCAGAGGGACAGGCTAAGATGCTATTGTTAATGTCTGATACCCACAGTTTCCCTGTGGGTGACTTATATCTAGATTCAGTCTTTTTTTTCCTAGCCCCTTAAGATATATAGTCCTTGTTGCTTGGCCTCTACATGTTCTCTCTCAGTCACCTGTGGGCTGGCTTTTACATCAGTCAATGGGCCAACCCAACCTGTCCAGTTGGTATCTAGCATCCTTTTTACTTTTGTATAAGGAAAGTTTGAACACATAATTTATACTTATCATATATATTCTCTTTTTCTTTTTCTTTTTTTTTTTCTTTGAGAGAGAGAGAAAACACACAACTGTGGAAGTGAGGGGTCAGGGGGCGCAGAGAGAGAGAGACAAAAAGAGAGAGACTGACTCCTAAGCAGGCTCCACGCCTAGCCTGACGCAGGGCTCAATCTTTTTTTTTTTTTTTTAAGATTTTATTTATTTATTTGACAGACAGAGATCACAAGTAGGTAGAGAGGCAGGAAGAGAGAGAGGAGGAAGCAGGTTTCCCGCTGAGCAGAGAGCCCGATGCGGGGCTGGATCCCAGGACCCTGAGATCATGACCTGAGTCGAAAGAAGCTTTAACCCACTGAGCCATCCAGGCGCCCCCGAAGGGCTCAATCTTATAACCCTGAGATCATGACCTGAGCCAAAATCAAGAGTCAGACACTTAACCAACTGAGCCACCCAGGTGCCCCTCTTTTTATCTTTTTAAACCCAGTTCCATGAAAATTTCCTATTATTATACTTTTAATATTTGTTATCTTAATGGCTTCTTGGGAGTCTTAGAATAGTCTTTTTTTTTTTTTTTTTTTTTTAATCATTTGGTTGTATAAAGAACAATGCTGGGGCACCTGGGTGGCTCAGGTGGTTGAGCATCCAACTCTTGATTTCAGCTCAGGTCATGATCTCAGGATCGTGGGACTGAGTCCCATGATGGGCTCTGTGCTTACAGAGGCGTCAGCTTAAGTCTGTCTTAAGAGTCTCTCCCTCTGCCCCTCTCCCACCAGTGCCCATGTGTGCTCTCTATCTCTAAATAAATAAATAAATAAATAAATAACAATGCTATGTTTATTTTATATTAAATGTAGTTTCTCTGCTTTTACATAGCTGAACAAATTCATATGATTGCTACTGCTAGATTAAAGGGTACAAACATTTTTATGGCACCTTATACAGACAGCCAAATTGCTTTAGAAAAATTGAGTAACTTTCTAATTTCACAAATCAACACTAAGTTGTCTCACTTAAGTTCTGTCAGTTAAATTAGTGATACCTGATTGTTGTTCAAAATTTGCACTTTTTACTGTGTATTTCTTATGATGTGAAATGCCTGTTCAAAGGCCTTTCTCACTAAACTCTTATCAGGGCCATACATTCTAAAGCCCCTTTGTTTGTGCTAGTCATTCAGTTCACACTGAGCACTTACTATACAGTCTACTATGCTAGGTGTTAGCTACTGTGCAGGGCAAAGAAATCTATCTTTGTTCATTCCCTTTGGGAAGGGATCTTTCCCTCAGGTGGACTGTAAATTCCTAATTAGTCTACGAAATTCTCAGGGACCAAGATGACCTATCTTTGAACCCTGGTGAGAAACACAGGGGCTTGATTTTAAGTAAGAGCTCAATAAAGGAAAATAAATTAGAGAGGCAGGGAGGTAAAATTGAAAGAATATACTTGACACTCTTTGCTGCAATTTGTTTATTTTTATGGTGGGAGTAATTCCCCTCTCTTTCTGCAGAGTATTTATTGAGTACTCAGTATTTTAGGGACTGGTTGTAGAGCAATAAACTGGTTCTCCTGGAACTTACATTCTACCAAGACATTAATAAGAAAACAAGTAAGTAAATTAGATAATTTCAGATAGTAATAAATGTTATAAAAGAAATAAAACAGGTGAATGTGATAGAAAGTGACATGTGTGTGGTTTCAAATATCAGATACAGTGGAAGAAAGAACAAAGAAAAGAAGAGCAAGGGCTGAGCCTCAGGATGCTCCTGCTGAGTGCAGAAGGGGGCAGCAAGAAAGGATTAAGAACATCAAAGAATGAGATGAAACTTTCGGCTAGTTTATAGGCTTAAAGGAGATTATGTATATGAAAGTATACCTGTACTTCCTTAAGATGTTTCCTTAAGGAGCTTATTGTCTGACATAGCAGAGGGAATTAGAGATGTAACAGAATAACATAATACAAAGTAACAGCAGTATCTTTTATAGAAGCTGTACAGGGAAAGCGCCATGAGAGTTCAAAGAAAGGAATTAACAACATAGAACCAGGCATTGCTTAAGCAATGCCTCTCTGGAATCTTCCGAGCCTCTGTTAGCAGAGCCGTCACCACTATAACTAACACATTCTCCACAACTGACTGTCGGCACACACATTCCAATTCACCAGTTGGAGAGTATCTCCTCCACTAGACGGGGAACTCCTGCCACACAGAAACCGTCTCCCAGGGTGCCTAGTATAGGAGATCCTCAGTGATTTTTGAATGAAGAGGTCAGGAAATACTGGAGCCGGGGTATTGGAATGATGATAGGGACGGAGGGGCAGCACTGAGTCTGGGGTCATGTGGGTCACAGTACCAAAGCAGAAATCATTCAGGCTTGTTACACATGGGGCTGCTAACGATGCTGGGCATAAAAACACACTGACCAAATACTCGCTGAGCTCAGATAAGGGTAATTTTAGTCGTGCAAATGAAAGATTCATTTTCCCCATCACTGCTAGCCCCTTCCGCTTACCCTTATCTAAACAGGCTGTAAAAATACGAATGAGTCACATGCAACGAAACAGATGAATCTCAGACATAATGATAAATGAAAGAAGCCGTTCAAGAGTACATACTGTGTGATTCCATTTATATCAGCTTAAAGAGCAGGCAAAAAGAAACTATGGTGCTAGAAGACAGAAGAGTAGTTACCTCTGGAAGAATATAAATGAGGCAGAGGCAAAAGGGAGCCTTCTACGTGCAAAAATGTACCATATCTTCATCTGGTTTGTGGTTACCTGGATACATATTCACATATATATAAACATACACATGTAAACATACACATGTAAACAATGTGTACTTAAGATTTGTGGATTTTACTCACGTGTACTACAAAAATAATTAAAAATAGAATGTAAAATAAAAGACTCAAAGGCAGTACAAATGATAATATATAGGTCAGATGATAATGTTAATACACTTACTTCATCTCCCTCATCAATTAATCCTTGAATGGTATTAAAAAGAGATCCGTATGCTCCTACTGTCACAAGGATTTCTTTATTTGGATTGATCGGATTTTGATAAAATTTTTCATATAAGCAGGCTAGAGCTTTCACGAGTGATGGATGACCCTGTTGAACAAAAAAAGAGGGAAAAAATCTTAAATTTGATTATGGGATCTACTTCTTGGAGGTACTCTGGATCTAAAATGAAAGAATTTTTAAAATTTGGGTTTCACGTTTATAATTATCCAAAGAAAATTTATATTTTTTAATGGAAATAAGAAATATTTTTCCCTTACTTTCAGAAGATTCCTACATGAAGGGTAATAAAAACTTGATAATGACTAAAAAAAAAACCCAAAACCTATTAAACAATTGGTTTTGGAATTTAAAATTCCAACGTATTTGCTTTGGTAAAAATTGACTTCAGTACCCAATATGTCTTTGACAGTACATTTTTTGACAGCAATCAAATCACATTCAATTACTTTATTTATTTATTTATTTATAAGATTTTATTTACTTATTTGACAGACAGAGATCACAAGTAGGCAGAGAGGCAGGCAGAGAGAGAGAGGGAAGCAGGCTCCCTACTGAGCAGAGAGCCCAATGTGGGGCTCGATCCCAAGACCCTGGGATCATGACCTGAGCTGAAGGCAGAGGCTTTAACCCACTGAGCCACCCAGGTGCCCCCAATTACTTTATTCTTGATAGTAATTAAATTATATTGGGTAGAGTTGGACTTTTTTCCCAGCTAAAATAAGAAAACCTGCATTGTCTATATATCCTGACTCTGCTCTTCCATGTTACCAAAGAGAAGGCTATTATGCCAACCAATGGACTATGGAGAGAGGGCAAAAACAAATTCTCCAAAGAAATGCTTATTAGTGCTTATATGAGAGTTATGTTAGGAGGAAAGTAGGACATTCTTCACCACATGATAGCCAAGAAGGGAGGAGTCACTCAAGCAAACAACAATGTTCACTAGAAGAATGAAGGGACTGTAAATCCAAAAACTCTGAGACATATAGGGAGTCTTTTTCCCCCCTAAGATTTTATTTATTTATTTGTGAGAGAGAGAGAGAAGAGAGAGCATGGGGAGCGGCAGAGGGAGAAGCAGGCTCCACACTGAGCAAAGAACCCAATGTGGGACTCGATGCCAGGACCCCGGGATCATGACCTGAGCTGAAGGCAGACACTTAACCGCCTGAGCCACCCAAACATCCCTGAGCCACCCAGGCATCCCTGTAGGGAGTTTTAATTCCTTTATTCGATCTGCCTTGATTCTTCTCTTCTATGTTCTCTGTTCTTCCCTCCTTCACTTTCTTTCCCTTCCGTTTTCCCCTCCTTGTCTTATTTGGTACTGAATTCAGTATTTCTTTTCTTTCTTTTTTTTTTAAATAGCAGTTTAGAATCTTTTTTTTTAATTTTTAAAAAATTTTTTATTTTTTTATTTTTTATAAACATATAATGTATTTTTATCCCCAGGGGTACATGTCTGTGAATCGCCAGGTTTACACACTTCACAGCACTAACCATAGCACATCCCCTCCCCAAAGTCCATTACCCCACCCCCCTCTCCCGATCCCCCTCCCCCCAGCAACCCTCAGTTTGTTTTGTGAGATTAAGAGTCACTTATGGTTTGTCTCCCTCCTGATCCCACCTTGTTTCTTTTCTTCTTTTCCTACCCCCCCAACCCCCCATGTTGCATCTCCACTTCCTCATATCAGGGAGATCATATGATAGTTGTCTTTCTCTGATTGACTTATTTCACTAAGCATGATACCCTCTAGTTCCATCCACATCGTTGCAAATGACAAGATTTCATTTCTTTTGATGGCTGCATAGTATTCCATTGTGTATATATACCACACCTTCTTTATCCATTCATCTGTTGATGGACATCTAGGTTCTTTCCATAGTTTGGCTATTGTAGACATTGCTGCTATAAACATTCAGGTGCACGTGTCCCTTTGGATCACTACATTTGTATCTTTAGGGTAAATACCCAGTAGTGCAATTGCTGGGTCATAGGGTAGTTCTATTTTCAACTTTTTGAGGAATCTCCATGCTGTTTTCCAGAGGGGCTGCACCAGCTTGCATTCCCACCAACAGCGTAGGAGGCTTCCCCTTTCTCTGCATCCTCGCCAGCATCTGTCATTTCCTGACTTGACTGGTGTGAGGTGATATCTCATTGTGGTTTTGATTTGTATTTCCCTGATGCCAAGTGATGTGGAGCACTTTTTCATGTGTCTGTTGGCCATGTGGATGTCTTCTTTGCAGAAATGTCTGTTCATGTCCTCTGCCCATTTCTTGATTGGGTTATTTGTTCTTTGGGTGTTGAGTTTGATAAGTTCTTTATAGATTTTGGACACTAGCCCTTTATCTGATATGTCGTTTGCAAATATCTTCTCCCATTCTGTCAGTTGTCTTTTGGTTTTGTTAACTGTTTCCTTTGCTGTGC
>PISX010010021.1:0-38786 GCA_004024625.1 Mellivora capensis | reverse complement strand
GGATGGATTCCTTTCTCACATTGAGGTCCTTCATCCATTTTGAGTCTATTTTCGTGTGTGGTGTAAGGAAATGGTCCAATTTCATTTTTCTGCAAGAATCTTTTTTTTTTAAGATTTTATTTATTTATTTGACAGAGAGAGATCACAAGGAGGCTGAGAGGCAGAGAGAGAGAGAGAGGAGGAAGCAGGCTCCCTGCTGAGCAGAGAGCCCGATGTGGGGCTCGATCCCAGGACCCTGGGATCATGATCTGAGCCGAAGGCAGAGGCTTTAACCCACTGGGCCACCCAGGTGCCTCTGAATTCAATATTTCTTATTTCTTATTGTTTCCTAGCACATAGCTCCTCTTTTTGCTTTTGGAGAACTTCCTTGATTTTCAGTCAGTTGAAAATGAGAGTCCAAGCGCTGGGCATGTACCTTTATTGCAAAGCACCTAGGGCTCTAAAGGAATAAACTGGGTCAGGACACAAGTAAGGCTGGTAGGATATACCTCAGATTTATGAAGTAAAATAGCCTTTGGTCATTTTAAGTTATCCATCCCAGCTCATATAAAAAGGAGGCATTTGTTGTTGTTGTGAAAGATACTTTTGTTTGTCACCTTTGTCAGAATATTGGTTAGTATGTCACAGAACCTCACCCAATTAAAATGAATAAAAACAAAGCTGTAGCATATTTCTCATATTTTGAAATTAGGAGATATTGTAATATTAGAGAAACTGTGTATAATTACTAATGGGGGAGTGTGACAGAATACAGTCAGTAAACTAAAAAATAATAGCAAGAGAAAGAGACTACTTAAATTCAAGCTCCAAAAAATATACGCAATTTGTGAAAAGAGCAAGAGCAGATTGTCACCATTCCTGGAAATCCAAAATTTCTTTTGAATTTCATTTTAATAACAGGTCTAACAAATTCTAGCATGGGGTGATGTGAAAGCAATCATAAACATTACACCTTTCTTCAGAATAATAAGGGTCTGTGTTTTAAACAATTTTTAATTACAAAAACAATACATGTTTCATACAATAATTAAAACTAGGCAAAGTTGTGTTAAAAAAGAATTATGATCAGGGCGCCTGGGTGGCTCAGTGGGTTAAAGCCTCTGCCTTTGGCTCTGGTCATGATCCCAGGGTCCTGGGATCGAGCCCCACATCGGGCTCCCTGCTCAGCGGGGAGCCTGCTTCCTCCTCTCTCTCTGCCTGCCTCTCTGTCTACTTGTGATCTCTATATGTCAAATAAATAAATAAAATCTTAAAAAAAAAAAAGAATTATGATCTCTCCTCAACAACACTTCCTTCCCATCTCCCTGAGGTGACCAACGTCATCCACAGTCTGGTGACAGTGCAATACTATCCCCTGTACTTATTCAAATAAAAAACACATATATAAATATACTTACATATATTTACAAAAACTGAAAAATATTTAAGGAATGGGCATAAGTCACAGCAAAGGAAACAATCAACAATACTAAAAGGCAATCTACAGAATGGGAGAAGATATTCGCAAATGACACATCAGATAAAGGGCTAGTATCCAGAATTTATAAAGAATGTATCAAACTCAATACCCAAAAAACAAAAAATCCAGTCAAGAAATGGGCAGAAGACTTGAACAGACATTTCTCCAAAGAAGACATACAGATAGCCAAGAGACACATGAAAAGATGCTCAACATCACTCATTATCAGGGAAATACAAATCAAAACCACAATGAGATATCTCCTCACACCTGTCACTATGGCTAAAATTAACAACTCAGGAAACAAGAGATGTCGGCAAAGATGCAGAGAAAAAGGAACCTTCTTACACTGTTGGTGGGAATGCAAACTGGTGTAGCCACTCTGGAAAACAGTATGGAGATTCCTCAAAGAGTTAAAAATAGAACTACTAGGGGTGCCTGGGTGGCTCAGTCAGTTAAACCTCTGTCTTCAGCTCAGGTCATGAACCCGGGGGTTCCTAGGATCCCCCACGTCAGGCTCACTGCTCAATGGGAAGCCTGCTTCTCCCTCTCTCCCTGCCTGATGCTCCCCCTGCCAAATAAATAAATAAAAATCATAAATCATAAACAATAATAAACCATAAATAAATAATAAATAAAAAATAAAAAAATAAAAATCATAAAAAAAGAACTACCCTGTGATCCAGCAACTACACTACCTGCATTTACCCAAAAGATATACAAGTGTTGATTCAAAAGGCTACCTGCACCCCAGTGTTTAGAGCAGCAATGTCCACATAAGCCAAAATGTGGAAAGAGTCCAGATGTTCATCAACAGATGACTGGATAAAGAAGATGTGATGTGTGTGTGTGTGTGTGTGTGTGTGTGTGTGTCTAATACCAATATATATACTAATTCAAAAGAAATATGCACCCCATGTTTGTAGCAACATTATTTACAACAGCCAGACTATGGAAGCAGCCCAGTGTCCATCAAGAGATGAATGGATAAAAAAGATGTGGTATACACACACACACACACACACAACAGGAATACTACTCAGCTATCAAAAAGAATGAAATCTTGCCATTTGCAACAACATGGATAGGGCTAGAGAGTCTAATGCTAAGTGAAGTAAGTCAGAGATAGACGAATAGCATACGCTTTCACTAGTATGTGGAATATAAAAAACAAAACAAAGGAAAAAGGTGAGAGACAAATAAAAAACCAGGCTCTTAACTATAACAAATGGATGTGTAGCAGAGGGGAATTGGGCAGGGGGAAGGGTAAAATAGGTAACGGGGATTCGAGTATGCATTGTGATGAGTATTGTGTAATGTATAGAATTGCTAGATCACAATATTGTGCACCTGAAGCAAATATATCACTGTACGTTAACCATACTGGAATTTTTTTAAAAAGCTGGAAAAAAAGAGAGAAGATTCTCCCTCCCTTGTTGCCCTCAGACCCTATGCTGGAACAATAGTAAAGCAAAGACCAAGATAGGACTGTGGAGGGGTTAGAAGTTGGGGACGACTCCTTCCAGAAGATAAGGGCAAGCAAGGGTGGGGGTTCCTCTGATTACCAGGTTGGGACAGCTGGTCCCAGAAAGCCAATTATACAGAAGTGACAGAAGCACATTTAACCACAATACTATATAAAATACAAGTCCATGCCCCACATGGTCTTCATATACTTACAAAGCCTCGTGTATACTGGTTCAGGCTATCAATTGCTGCAATCTTTGATAATTTCTCCTTTACATATATGGGAGGGGATATATCTGGAAGGCCTTGACCAAGATTCACAACAGAGGGGTCTGCAGCCAACTTTGTAAATTCAATCCTAAAATTAAAAAAATAATAGTAAGTACCAAAATTACAAAGTTAGCTTTTTCTATCTCATGATCTTAACATAAAACTGAAAAACTAAGACCTAGTTTAATCTTACAAATAAAAAAATATGAGTTCCCAGCAAAAACTTTACCACCTACAAAATGACTTTGTCTAATTAAATGATGGCTTATGAACTAATGAACTTAGAAGTTTCTTAGAAATCTCAATTTCTTGAAACCCACAGTTTCATCATCTATTTTTTTCCCTCAACCATACAAGCTGCTACTAGCTCATGGATTACAAGATAAGTTCTTTGTCCTTTTCTCCGCCTATGTGTAGGCTTAGCTCTTGTACCATATTTATACGAATGAATAAATCAGTGTATGGACCCTTAACTTCCTTCCAATTTCACTTAATGACTAAATTAAAATAAGTGCCTTTATTTGTAGAGTTTAGATGAGGGTAAAAATTCCCAACATCAAAATAGGAAGAAAGCTTCACCAAATTATTACTGCTTATTCTAAGGCACTCACCACACATTACTATCAAGGCCTTCGATTCGTTTTGCATTGGTGATTTTCAAAGACATCTTCTGAAAGATACAAATATTGAAAGGTATTTTTAAATTTCTTTAATCAAAATTGAAAACAGCCAGAAAACCACTGGTAACGCTACATTTTCCCTATTGTCGCTATGGGAAGAGCAGTACCGTGACAAATGCCAGAGCCCAACACAAAATTCTGAAGTGGAATCATCTCCCACCTACTGCCCTAAGGAACGCTTTTCTTATGATCCTTCGATGTTTATCTTCTCACAAAAGAACAAAAATAGCATCCTAGCCTAAAAAAATAAACCACTTTGAAGGCCTGAAATGCACTGAAGAGAACAATAATGATACTAAAAAAAGTCAGGGTAAAAACATACCCTGAGTCCTTCTCTGACGATCATTTTAGGTAAGATGTAGTAATAGTTCCACAAGTACGTGCCTTGTATGGCACACAGGAAGCACTCAACAAACAGTTTTAAAACTATTCAACAGAGAGCCCCAAATCATAACAGCTCACATTACTGAGTAGTGATTAGGTACCAGGCACTGTTCCAAGTGTTGTACATAATTAACTCATTTCATAGTCACAACAACCCTACGTAGTGGTTCTCTTATTTCCCCTAAGTTAGTTAGGAGCAAAGTGAGGTACCGAGGATAAGGTTATAGAACTTTACACATTCGCCTAAGTTTACAAAAGCTAATAACATTTAAACCCAAACAGATTCAACCCAGGATCTGAACCCAGGCAGTCTGATCCCAGAATACGTACTCAGATTCCTTTTCTTTCTCTCTCTCTCTCTCTCTTTTTTTTTTTTTTAGATTTTATTTCTTTATTTTTAGAGTTAGAGTGTGAGCAGGGGAAGGGGCAGAGGGAGATAGAAGGACAGAGACAATGTCAATGACTCCATGCTCAGCATGGACTCCAGTGCAGGGCTTGATCCCACAACCCCGAGATCATGACCTGAGCTGAAATCAAGAGTCAGACGCTTAACCGACTGAGCAACCCAGGCACCCCCAAATCTATTTCTATATACTGTCTTTTATGTAACAAGATCTTATATAAAATATTAGCAGAATGCTGCCTCCTAAAAAGAATGTATTAGACATTTAGGTCAGTCTCTTTACATCAAGCAAGCTAGGGCTATGGTAGAAAAATATGAGCGGTTAAAATTATGGTATAGCATACAATTCTTTAGTTCTCTAGATTTTAAAATTAAGTTTATACTATCTCACCAAAGCACTGAATTAGCGTTAAGTTCACTGTTAACAAGCTGCTAGGGAAAAAAATGATTGGCAGCATTTTTATAAAGATTTTCCTAATAGAATATTAAAGCAATTTTAATTCAATCTGGGAGGAAGATAATGATAATGGTTATTAAATACACCATTGTTCTCATTCTATTCCAACAATGGAACCAAGAAAAATATCTTCTTACTCTCATATTTTTTAATCTTTGAAACTCCAGTGAAGTAAATCACATGCAAAATTCTCCAGAGGTTAAGGTCTCTTCCAGAATAGCATTATGATTAAGTGCCCAACTGAACAGGATGCCATTCCAGAAACTACAATTATAAAACTAAAAAGTCCCAGAATGATAGACAGAAAAAAACATCTTAACAATTGTCCTTTGCCATTTAAATGTTTAAAACTTAATGATTCATTTAGCATGTGGCTGCAAACACAATGTACAAATTCATATATAAACAGGTGAGAAAAGTCTGCAGTTCATTTAGACACAAAAGTTCAATTTTATTTAAAATATTTAGATAACTGAAGGCAAAACATATTTCCAGATTTAATTTTAAAATTTGTGTCCAGAACAGCCCCTCTCACATAACCTCCCTGCCTCTCTGCTCCTTCCCACCTGCCTAAACCATTTTAATATTTGAAATACTCCATCTTACTTCTGTAGCTTCACATATTATCATTCCTCTGCCTTAACGGTTTTTCTACACCAATGTTTCCTAACCTCCTTTTCATCGCTGCCCCCATAAGGAGACCTTTCAGATATGTCTTCTAATCATGTCCCCTACTGCCCCATAAAGTAAGTTTTGTCAGATGGGGCTGAACTTTCCAAGGTCACAAAACATTGTAATAGCTATGGTTGATTTCACCTGCCAAGCACCAATTTTCTCCCCTTGAGGGCAATGATGCCCCTGTTGAGAATGCATGTTCTATGCTCAATTCAATCAGTCCCTGCTCCCCATCACCCTGTCTCTGCACTTGGCTACCTCCTAAACCACTTGCCACTTTCAGGTCTCAAGTTAGACTTCATTTCCTCCAGTGTTTTCTGATTCCCTAGGTCAAGGTTATATGCTCTTCCTACGTACTTCTGTTACTTGGAGTAGATTCCAGCATTTACTATATAACACTGTAATTTTCCTGTTTATTTATCTATAACCATCCTTTGATTGTAAACCCTGAGGATTAGTTCTAGCTTGTTCACTGGTATGTGTCCGTAATCAGGTTTCTTCACAGAAATAGAACCGATAAGATGTGCATATATATAGTGATTCAAGGAAGGCTTGTGTGACTTATGGGGGCCAGCAAGTTTGAAATCTGCAGAGCAGTAAGGCAGGCTGGAGACCCAAGGAGAATTGATATTACAGCTCAGGATCTAATGGCATTCTGGAGGCAGAATTCCATTTTCCTGGGGGGAACCTTAGTCTTTTTCCTCTTAAGGCCTTCAACTGATTGTATCAGGCCCACCCACATTCTATAGAAGGCAAATTACTTAAAATCTACTGATTTAAATGTTAATCTCATTTGAAAAACGCCTTCAGAGACATCTACATGGATGTTTGAACAAATACCTGGGTTCCCTGGCCAGCCCAAGTCAACATAAAATGAACTATCACAGTGTCTAACACATAGAACTATGCTTGGCACATAGTAATTTTTCAACAAATATCTGATGAATGAATGAAAGAATCCACACATCAGAAGTGAACTTATGGTATCAGTTAGTTTATGTTACGTTTATTGTGTCAGTCAGCTTAACTTAATTTATGCTTCAGTAATAAATGACCCCAAAGTCTTGGTGGCTTAAAATCATCAGGGTTTATTTCTTTTTCATACTACATACTGACTGAAGGTCAGCTGCTGCTTTGTTCCATGTCACTGTCACTCTGAGACATCAGCTGACAAAATAGCTTCTTTTTGGAATACTGTCAATTTCAGAGCAGAGGGGAAAAAATGTTAATTTCTACTTAGATGTGCACATACCACTTCTACTCACATTGTGTTGGCCAAAGCAGTTCATTGCTCTGCCTGATACCAACATGGCAGAAATGAAGTCTGGAGGTACGGTGATTATTGTGGGTTGAATTGTGTAACCACTCCCCCCCCCCAAATTCATGTTGAGATCTTACCACCCAGTACCTCAGAATGTGACCTTATTTGGAAACAGGTTCATTGCAGATGTAATTGGTTAAATTGAGGTCATGGGTTGGGGTACACTGCTATGACACTGATATGACAGTGTCTTTATAAAAAAGGGCGAATCTGGAAGACAGTCTGGTATACAGGGATAATGTCACATGAAGATGAAAGTGATTATTTTTGAAAGTCAGGGAATGCCAGAGATTCACAGCAAACCACCAAAAACTAGGGGAAAAGCAGGAAGAGACTCTTTCTCACATCAAACAGAAGAAGCCAGCCCTGGTACACTTTGCTCTTGGGCTTTTAGCCTACAAAACTGTGAGCTAATACAGTTTTGTTGCTTCAGCCACTGAGTTTGTCGTACTCTCTTAAGTCAACCAGAGGAAATTAATACAGTGATGAACATTTACAAGACACCTGACAGTGTCTAAAAACATCAAGATTCAGCAGTAGATGCAAATGCTCACTATATAAGAATGATTGTCCAGAGTAGATCCAGTCTTATGAAATGTTGGTAAACCCAGAATCCTATGGGGAATTAAGTATGAGCTTTGGGTGTATGAGGGGAAATCTACAGGGCCCCTATTAATTTCTGGGCCAGCTACTCCATGAGCTGGTTTCCGCTCCCAGGTAAATTAATACCGTGCATACATATATTGCACTGCTATGTTAGAAACACAAAAATGCTAGTGAAATAATAAACAGCGTCTTTTTTTCCCATCCACTTGCGGCCGAAAAGTGCAGTTCTGCAGAATTACCACTAGGTGGCATTCTTGGTAGAGATGAGAAAAAGCTTATTGCTAACTCTCTCTGCATCGGTTACTGCAATGGTGTTGGAACAAGGAAAACTTGGAAAGAAGAAAAAATATTACCCATTATCCTAAGACTCTAGCATAGTAAAGTTTCAACTATATATATGTTTTGAGTACTTTTCCTGTAAGACTGCTACTTTTGGGTCAGATAGGATAGATGTAGAAAAAGTCTTCCCAGGTCGTGGGTTAAACCTGGGGAAGCTGGGGGCTGTTAGCATCAATGCACCATGGGCTGAGTCAAGCGTAAAAAGATAAAGAGTGCAAGAAAAGGTCAGAAACAGAACTAACAAGCCAATGGTTGGAGAGGTGAAAACAATAATCAGATATGAGAGGCAGACAGACCCCAGTACTTCAAGACTAGGCTGCAGCAGAAAGTAAGTAACAATCTAATGGGCACCCCTTAATGTGTCTGGCCACTGGGGTAACTGAAACATCCCTTCTCTTTCAGATCTATGAATCAGGCATTTCTAGTTGCAATCACATGTAATTTTCTAAACATTTGCCTTTTCTTTTAAGAGAGCATCTTAAACATTTTATAAATTTTCTGTCATAAAATTTTCACTTTGATTAGCAGGTATTATTTCAGGTTCTTTACTCATTCATTCCTTATTGTTTGGGCATTTGTTATTTCCCATGTTTTGCAACTATAGGTAGTGTGTTTCTACTGCGCATTTAATTATAGGGTTCCTATTCTGTTTCCTTCAGTTTTAGAGTTTGATGTGGAAGGGAACGCCCTACTATAACACAGGTATTTATTATTACAAGAAGGATAAAATATCATCAATATATAGTCATCTAGTTCAGCTAAACTAACTGAACACACAACTTTTGATTTATTTTTACGGAAAATGTAAGGTATAAAATCTGATATTCCAACAACCACAATGAAAGACACTTACTTTCATTTCCCTCCATTCCTTAGCACTTACTTCCTAAATGTCTTAAAAAAAAAAAAATACAGGGGCACCTGGTGGCTCAGTGGGTTAAAGCCTCTACCTTCGGCTCAGGTCATGATCCCAGGGTCCTGGGATTGGGCCCCACATGGGGCTCTCTGCTTGGTGGAGGGCCTGCTTCTCCCTCTCTCTCTGCCTGCCTCTCTGCCTACTTGTGATCTCTGTCAAATAAATAAATGAAATCTTAAAAAAAAATACAGATCTATTTTAAAAAGAAATTTTGCAAACTCCTTGGTGGTGCAGTCGGGTTAGGCATCCAGCTCTTGGTTTCAGCTCTGGTCATGATCTCTGGGTTGTGAGATCATGTCCCACATAGGGCTCCATGCTCAGTGAGGAGATGACTAAGATTTCTCTCTCCTTCTGCTCGTCCCTATGCTTACTCTCTCATGCTCTCTCTTTCTCTAAAATAAATCTTAAAAAAAAAAAAAAGAAATTTTGCACATAATTGCATAATTTATTGCATAACAAATTGCATAATTTATTGACACTTTACCAGTTTGAGAGTTTGCCAGAAAGTTGATTATTCCCTAACCTGACTAAAAAGAAACTTGGTTATACTCTTTCCTAGCTTTGAGGCTGAGAAACAGATGAGTGCACAGATGCCTTCGAAGCTCCCAGGCTATATTACTCAGCTCTCTTAGCTGCAGAGACAGAAATTCAATCAAAAACAGTTTAGGCAAAAAGGGGAATTTATGAGAAAGCTCACATCACTATGATAAGGAAAGACGTGTGGCCAGGCTTATGGGTAACCCATCTACCTTTCTACCCAATCTTGGTCTGCTTTCCTCCACAGGTGACAAAAACACAGTCACAGTTTTACCACCAAAGGGACTGAGAGTTGCTTCCTCCATTTCAGTTTCGAAAATTCTAGGGAAAAACTCCGAATGACCCAGCCTTGGCTAATAAACTGTGGCATTTCCATAACAATTTAAAAAGTACTATATTAGTATGGTTGTTAAGAACATGATGAAAAAATATTAGCAAAAGCAGTGCAGAGCAAGATCATGAGAGGTATAGAGACGCAGTCGAATGATGATGCCCTTTTTGGGGGGATACTGTCTTTTTAATGTCATGCTCACTACCCAGTCAAGTAATAGTACAGACCTGCTCCACAATCTCCTGGTTCTCCTAGGTGTGCTCCTCGAACAAGAGCCTGTCAACACCCCAGGACAGTACCTCATAAGACATTAGCTTCTATTGAAAAACGTGGTTGGAATGGGGAAAAGAGCATTTTCTGGAGAAAGAAGAGTTGATGCTGTTCTTAAAAAGAGGGAGGGGTCTATGGGGCGCCTGGGTGGCTCAGTAGGTTAAAGCCTTCGGCTCAGGTCATGATCCCGGGGTCCTGGGATCAAGCCCTGCATCAGGCTCTCTGCTCAGCAGGGAGCCTGCTTCCTCCTCTCTCTCTCTCTCTGCCTGCCTCTCTGCCTGTTTGTGATCTCTGTCTGTCAAATAAAAAAAAAAAATTTTAAAAAGAGGGAGGGGTCTCAGGCCATGGGAGTCCATCTAAATGGGAAGTTCACAGGGAATCTGTGGCAGAGCTAAAGATACAGAGCTGAAGCTTCTACTGCTGGAACAGAGGGTCAGGGGAAAGAGATGGCTACAGAACCAAATTCTAAGGCAGGGGTGGAATTCAGTTTCCCCTTATCTGCCAACTGATACATTGCTAGCAGCTGCAATCTCATGTCTCCTTTATTCTAACCACACTGGCTTTCGTTTATTCATGCAATGACTATTTACTGAATATGTATTGTGCACAAGGTACTCTTCTGCATGGGACAGATCGGTGAGCAAAACAAACCAAGATTCCCTATTCACACTGAACCTTTCTTCTTTCTATACCCTAAACATGCCCATTTTTTTTTTTTTTTTAATCACATACTATATTACTCTATAGAGTTATTCACCTCTCCTTTTCAGGAGTGACTCTGAAATTGGCCATGTGATTTGCTCTGGTCAGTGGAGTGTGAGTAGATGTGATCTGTACCATGTCTAAGAAGCTGTAATTGCTTATGCACGGTTAGGGCTCATACTCATACTTCTCTACTATGAGAAGCCCATGTCTCAGAGTGGGGCTACTCCTTTAGCCTCAGTCCTAGAATAAAAAGACACAGAGTGGAGCTACCACCTGGAGCAAAGCCACTACTGATTTATAGCCTACATATTAATACTGGTGAGTATAAAGTGTTCATGACCTGAGAAGATAAGATTTTGTGGGTTTTGGCAGTGCAGCAAAGTTGCTGATATAAAAGCCTTTGCAGGGGCCCCTGGGTGGCTCAGTGGGTTAAAGCCTCTGCCTACGACTCAGGTCATGATCTCAGGGTCCTGGGATCGAGCCCCGTGTCGGGCTCTCTGCTCAGCAGGGAGCCTGCTTCCTCCTCTGCCTCTCTGCCTACTCATGATCTCTCTGTCAAATAAATAAATAAATAAATAAAATCTTTAAAGAAAAAGAAAAGCCTTGCAATTGCTGTGTGCTCTGCCTGGAATGCCCTTCTCTTAGGCCCAGATTTCCCACTCCACCTCACCTCGCCTTGCCTTTGTTTCCTTGGGTGAATGCTGGAACAGCAATGGCTGCCTCCTCCACTTGGAAACTGGTGTGTAGCAAGGAAGCTGTGTGTGTGTGTGTGTGTGTGTGTATGTGTGTGTGTGTGTGTGTTTATGTGTGTGTATATGCGGTCGGGCCTCATGGTGCCTTGAAGGAGATGAAAATGAGTTTCCCCTACTATATAAATAAATATTTGCATGGTTAAACACACACACACACACACAAACACACACACAAATATTAATTGAATATACCCTCTTCAGTGAGGGCTTCTAAAACTACCTCTCTCCTACTAGCCCCAGCAAGAATTTTAGCATGTTTCTTTATTTAATTTTCTTATGACATTCACCATTATTTGAAATTATTCTTTGTTTCTTTTTAAAAGATTTTATTGTTTTTTAAGGTCTTATTTACTCATTTGAGAGAAAGAGAGAGACAGAGAAAGAGCATGCACAGCGGGGAGAGGCAGATGGCGAAGCAAGCAGACTCCCTGCTGAACCAGGAGCCTGATGACATAGGGCTTGATCCCAGGATGTGGAGGTGATGACCTGAGCCGAAGGCATCTGCTTAACAGTCTGAGCCACCCAGTACCCCCAAAATCAATTATTATTTCTTAATTATCAATCTTGCTCACTAAAATGAAAACCTCAGACAACAAGGACTTACCTTGTTCAGTACTGTATCTCTGGGATCTAAAATGGTCTTTGGCAGGTTGTATTTACAAGTATTTTCTGAACACATGAATGAAATCCCACCTCTTTTTAACTATCCTCATTTCTAAGTACTTCAAGGGCATCCTTCCTCTAACCTATCACCCAGTGCCACAGAGCTATGCACTTAAAGCACATTGTGGGCTACCACTTCCCTCTAAAATCTTTAGTGACTCTCCCCAAACTATGGAATGCGATTCAAATTCAAACCCGGCATCCACGGCCCTTGGTCTATTTTCAGCCTTCTCTCCCACCATGCCATCCCCTCACAGACAGTGATTCAACAGCTCAGAGGCACTTGCCATTCTCTAATTGCATTTCCCTTGCTTTTTTTTTTTCCCCCAGAGAAAGGGAGAAGGAGGGAGAGTGCACATGCACGAGAGAGAGCTGAGGGAGGGACAGGTGGAGAGGGAGAGAATCTCAAGCAGACTCCATGCTGAGCACAGAGTCCAACAAAGAGTTCGATCTCATGACCATGAGATCACGCCCTGAGCCAAAATCAAGAGTCTGACGCTTAGCCAACTGAGCTACCCAGGCATCCCAGAGAGAGAGAATCTTAAGCAGGCTCCATCCCTAGTGTGCAGAGCCCAACACAGGGCTTAATTCCATGACCCTGAGATCATGACCTGAACTGAAATCAAAAGTCGGACAGTTAACCAACTGAGCTATCCAGGTACCCCTGTTTCCCATGCTTTTATTCAAACTCTTTCCCCCTGTCTGTAGGATCTTCTCCATAATCCCCACAGTGGTAGACTCAGAAATGACCTCCCTTGCATGCTAACCCTTGGGACTTGTGACTATTGCCTTATATGGCAGTATCTATCGTTAGATCCTTGCAGATGTGATTAAATTAAGGGTATCGAGTTGGTCTTGATTATTTTGGACTTTTCAGGAGGCCCCTAAATATAATCACACACATCTTTAAAAGGAAACACAAGGAGTTCATTCACATATAGACGAAAAGGCTGTGTGAAGATGGAGCAGAGGGCAATCTGAAGATGCTGGCTAACATGACCAAAAGCCAAGGAATACCAGCAGCCACCAGAAGCTGGATGAAGTAAGGAAAAGATTACTCCCTAGAGCCTCTGGCGGGAGTGTGGCCCAGTGATACCTTCATTCTGGCCCAGTGATACTGATCTTAAATTCTCATCTCCACAACTGAGAATAAATTTCTGTATTAAGCCATCAGGTTTGTGGTAATTTGTTACAGCAAGCAGCCATAGGAAACTATTAAATACAATCTATCTGACAACATAGAGTATGGTGATTAAAGACATTAGGAATGTGATTAAAGAAAATTACTAAACCCTTCCAAACCCACACTTCCTTAGCTGTAAATTGCAGATAAAAATAGTATTTACAAAATAGGACAGCTAGAAGGATTAAATGAGTCAGCATGTGAAGCACATAGTGCAGAGGCACATGGTGAACACTCCAAGACATTTATTATTATTATTGCTTGACTTTAAAAAAATCCATGAACTCTATCATGATTTTGTAGAAAATCAGAGTATGCCACCCCAAAATATGCCACTTTGACATAAGGACCATTTTGAGCTGACGGCAACTGAGAAGCAGCAGATGCAGGAAAAACTCTGTGCCCTCCTCTCTCTACCAGGATAGGCAAGATGTTACCAGACACAATTCTAGACTCTTAACCTGCTGAAATAGCACCAGAGGAGTCTATGTAGGAACCCTCATTAAAACTTCCCTTATTTTCCATTCCTAAGCCTCTTTTCCTTTGTCTTGTCACTTCTCTATAAATTTACTGTTCTTTCTTACGATGCTATCCAAGCCCAAGTTCTAACCACCCCTTTGAGTTAGTTATTCATCACTGAGCTCTCCCATGTGTATGTACAATGCATATGTTAATTAACTATGTTCGTTTTACTCTTATTTATCTGTCTTTTATAAAATTTAATTTGCAGGGCCTCAGTCAGAAAACCTAGGAGGCTGGATGACAGAGTTATATTATTCCTCCCCTACAATATCATTCAATGGGTTCACAAATCTTAAATAGTTGCCAGGTGAGCCACAGAATGGGAGAAAGTATTACAACACATATCTTACAAAGACAATTATTTGGAATACGTAAGGAACTTCTACAATTCAATGGGAAGACAAACAGGATTTGACAGCCACTTTGTAGAAGATATATGAATGGCCAAAAGCACGTAAAAGATCCTCAGTGTCATTAATCATTAGGGAAACGCAAAATAAAACCACAATGAGGTACTACTAGATACCCATCTGAATGGCTAAAATTATAGATAGTATTGGTAAGGATGTGGAGTAGCTGGAACTCTCACAACCCTAGTGGGAAAGTAAAATGGTACAACCACTTTGGAAAGCTGCTTAGCTTAAAAAGTAAACATAATTGTAGCATACAACCTAACCATTCCACTGTTAGGTATTTACCTAAGAGAAATGAAAATGTATGGTTACACAACTGCTTGTACACAAATGTTCATAATAGTTTTATTCACGATAGCAAAACACTGGAAAAAATCTTTAAGTCCATTAGCAGGTAAAGGGGTGAACAAATAACAACAGTACATCATTTGTTTATATATGCCATATAATGGCATACTCTTCAGAAATAAAAAAAGAATGAACTACTGATATAAAAATAATTAAGCACGTGAAGAAATGATACAATAGTACATATATAATACAATTAATATAAACTAATTTTAAACTATTTTTTACACATTTATTTATTTAGAGAGAATGTGTGTGAATGGGGGTGGGAGGGGCAGAGGGAGAAGAGAGAGTCTTAAGCTCCACACTCAGTGTAGAGCCAGATGCAGGACTTGATTTCATAACCCAGAGATCATAATTTGAGCCAAAATCAAGAGTCAGAGTTTTAATCAACTGAGCTACCCAGGCATCCCTAAAATAATAACTTTTTTAAAAAAAAAGCAAACTAATCCATGGAGCCAGAGCAAATCAATAGAGAGGGATGGACTGCAAAAGAGCATGAGGGATCTTTTGGGGTGATGGGCATGTTCTGAATGCTGATTTTAGCAATGGTTTCATAATACATCTTTAAGTAGTCAGTGAGTTTTACACTCTAAATGGTTGCTATTTATTGCATCTTGGTAAAGCTGATTTTAAAAAGCTGCCAGAGTAGTTTCTTATAAAACTAAAATACTCTTACTATATAATCCCTCAAACACTTTCGTTGGTATTTATGCAAAGGAGTTGAAAAATTATGTTCATAAAAAATCCTGTGTGTGCATGTTTATGCAGCTTTATTTATAATTGCCAGAACTTGGAAGCAACAAAGACATCCTTCATTAGGTGAATGGATAAACTGATACAACCAGACAATATTATTATTCACTGCTAAAAAGAAATGAGCTATTCAGCAAAGAGACAATGCATGTGGGAATCTTACAGGCAAAATCATGAAGACAGTAAAAAGACCAATGGTTTCCAGGGCTTGGGAGGGGGAAGGAGGGATAAACTGGCAGTAAAGACAGGATTTTTAGGACAGTGAAAGTATTCTGTAAAGGTGCATTTGTGTCATTACACATTGTCAAAATCCATAGAATGTACAACACTAAGAGTGAACCCTAATATAAACTGTGGACAATGTAGTTTCATCATAGTTGCAATGTAGGTTCATCAATTGGAATAAATGCATCACGGTGGTGGCGGGTACAATAAAAGGCAGGCTATGCATGTGAGAGGGCAGGGGATATATAGGAATTCTTTAGTTTCTGCTCAGTTTTGCTCTGAACCTACCTATAGGGCTCTAAAAAACAGAGATCTATTAAAAATGAAAAAAAAACAAAAAGGTTCCAGAGCATTCTGAAATCATATCTTCTTTCTCCCTTTGAACAAAATACTCCTCAAGCAGGCAGGCATTAATAGAGCTATCTCATAGATTTTGATGTCTTCCAAGTTATGATTGCACATACATTCCAAAAAACACCAGACAAATGGGTCTTTCTCCACTAGATGGCACAGAATGTTCCTGCAATGGTAGAAGAACCGAAAGTAAAACTCTTAAGTGGAAACATAGAGCAGGGACCAAGGACTTAAGATATACAAGAGGAAAATCTAATTATATAAAAATCCAGCTTATAACTCAAAGGCACACATATTTAACTAGAATTTTTAAGCAATATATATAGTTGTTTCATGTTACAATTACTTGTGTTTAATATCCTGTAGCTATTTGGTATTTGTCAACTAAACAAGTGAGGGAAAGGGAAGGAATCTCAATCCCTTCTGAGAGACAAGACATTGCAGAAAAAAATGGGTTCTTTAGGGGAGAATATGCAGTGGTTACAGCACACCCTCACAGGACTAATTCTTGCAGAGCTAACATATTTTGCACCTTTGCAGACTGAGGGTAACTGACAGACATGCAAACTCTGGTTCTAGAATTTTGATCGACTTCCCTCCATCCAGGGACTGACTTTCCTTTGAACTGGTTATAACTTGTGTTATTCTTTCATATGAATAAAATAAAAATCCTTAATACACATTCTTTTTTACATCTGTATAAGTCATGATTTTGCCCTTTTCTGAAAATTACCTTTTAACAATACCTGCAGAGAAACAAATTTATTGGAAGCAAGAGTTTCTTTAAACCTGGGAGCCGGCAGAATAAACATATGGTTGAAATGCCAAAAAATGGGACTTGGGTCAAGGAAAAAAAAAAAAGCCTGATTAATTCTCTTTGGGAAAAAAAAAAAAGGGTTGGGCCAAGATCCTGTGTGTTTACTGACCCCACTTACACTCACAGAGGTGAATCTTTTTGCCTGTCTGGACTATATAATCCCATCTCCCAACCCTCAAAAGTTAATTAGGTTGGGATGGACAGAGTCAGGCTAAACTAATCAGGACAACTCTTGGAAATTTAGATTTGAGATTGGGCAAGAGGTCTTGGGTTCCTACTGTGTATTTGTACCAGGAAGATACATAAAACTAGACCTGGGGCCCTGCCAAACTCTGTGTCCTATAATATATGCCTATATTCCAATTAAAATTTCAATACAAAGAGTTTCAAGCCAGGCAGATCTTACTTTGAAATTAAACATCAAAACTACTAGCTGTGTGAAGGAGGTTATGTGACTTCTCTGAAACTCAGTTTCCTCATTTGTTAATAAGGAAAATGAATCTGTGCCCCATGCAATTGCTATGATGCTTAAGTTTGTTAAATCCGTAGTGGAAAACATACCATACACTTAACACCTAGTATCCACTTAGGAAGTGGAAAAGATTATCTTAAATACAAAGAAGACAAGTGACTTAACACCAAATATGGTAAGGAGAATTGGGTAGGTACTAACTGTACAAGAGATAATATTTTCACATCAAAAAAGAGAGCTGTGATTTCTTTAGGAAGGACAGACTGAAGGAGAAGGGACAGTTTTTGTTTCAGCTGCTATAAAATAAATGTTTTGTGTTTTTCTGATGGACATGTAAATTTTAGAAGATGCTTTAAAAAAAATTTATCTTTTTTTTTTTTTTTTTTTTTTTTAAGTAGGCTCTATGCCTAGCATGGAGCTCAATGTGGGGCCTAAACTCACGACCCTGAGATCAATACCCGAGCTGAAATCAAGAGTCGGATGCTGGGGCACCTGGGTGGCTCAGTCGGTTAAGCGGCTGCCTTTGGCTCAGGTCAGGATCCCAGAGTCTTGGGACTAAGTCCTGAGTTAGACTCCCTGCTCAGCCAGAAGTCCACATCTCCCTCCCCCATCCCCCACCCCTTCCCTGCCCCTCCCCCTGCTCATGCTCACTCTTGCCTCTCATTCTCTCTGTCAAACAAATAAATAAAATCTTAAAAAAAAAAAAAAAAAGAGTCTGACATATAACCAACTGAGCAATGCAGGCACCCCAGACCTATCTTTTAGAGTAGTTTTAGGCTCACACCAAACTGAGTAGAAAGTACAGGGTTCCCATATATCCCCACCTACTCTCTCCACCAATAACATCCCCCATCAGAGTGGTGCATTTGTTATAGCTGGTGAACCAATACTGACACATTATCACCCAGACTCCAGTTTATCTTAGGGTTCCCTCTATGTGTTGTAAATTCTATGGGTTTTGACAAATGTGTAACATGCGTCCATTATAGCATCATACAGAATATTTTCCTTGAGAAGTCCTATTTAGGAAGGCTATTTGGAGGAGAAGCAGACAACACATTATTAATGAAAGCAAAGCAGAAAACCAGTGGGCTACAAACTGCAGTCTGGATGTTTAACCTTAAAATAAGGTTAGTCTAACCAAGGGTAACATGGTGAGGTAGAAGAGGGTGTTCCATGAGATATCTCACCAGCAAGGACTCCTTTCTTCCTTCCTTGCTTCTTCCCTTCCACCTTTCTCTCATCAATCACTAATTCTTTTCTCTGGCTTTCTGGCGCCAAGGGATAATATAAACTTTATATCCCAGTTTCTAAGCCTTTGAGACCTAGGTGTTAAATAGGGGACAGATAGTGATTTTTATCCCGAGTTCCTCTTCTTTCTTTTCTTGCTGTATAGCAGTAATTCTTTTCTTAACCTTTAAAGTATTATTTATCTAAAATTGCAGAAGCAACAAAAATACAATATTGTAAAAACAAGCAAGTGATAGACAAATTGTAGCCCAGCCCCCAGTACAGTCCTTTCCTCAGAGTTACCTTTTATGTAAAAAGTTTCCATTGACACGAGTGATGATCTTTCCTGTTCTTTACCATCTGTCCTTGAAACAGAAAAATTCTAACAAAAGTTCCTTAATTTAATCGAGGTGCCTGAAATTTGATGGGCTATTTCTAGTATTACTAGCATCTAGTTGGGAGGATAAAAAAGGCAGTGCCTATAAAAATTCCTATAGATGTAACTAAACTTCTTCCTAAATTGTCTCAAATATCCACGCAGGGCCTTGAACCAATAAGAGAAGACCTATTCAGCCAGGAGTCAGTTAATTCTGTACCAGCCCCTCTAATACTCAAGGGTCTTGCCAGTCTGGAAACCTATTGGGAAGGGATAGCAATTTGTCCAAATCTATCAACAAGACAGTTATTCCGCCTTTCCGAAACATCCTTTTTTTTTTTTTAAATAAATTTATTTGACAGAGAGAGGTCACAAGTAGGCAGAGAGGCAGGCAGAGAGAGAGAGAGGAGGAAGCAGGCTCCCCGCCTAGCAGAGAGCCCGATGCGGGACTCGATCCAGGATCCTGGGATCATGACCTGAGCCGAAGGCAGAGGCTTAACCCACTGAGCCACCCAGGCGCCCCTCCAAAACATCCTTTTGTCACAGGTTCCACCTGACTCAAAATGGCTCACGTGGCAAACCTCTGTTCAGCCGCTTTTAGCACCCCTGAAGATCCTGACAGCCAAGACCTATTTGCCCTTACTTAGAAAATCAATATATCTGGACAGTTGTATTCCGAGGCCAAGGTTCACAGAGATCCCTTTTAATTTCTCTGGATTAACCCAAACTTTCTATGCAAGCAGACTAGTCTTATGATGCCCTTCTGCTTTTGCCACCAATCTTTATCTTAAACATTGTAATATTCTTAATTCTGCCACATTATTACCCCTGCCTAATGAAGGTGAGCCCCACAACTGGGAGGTAGTGGCATCCCACTTCATGACATCACATCCTGATCCAAGGCACACCCCTTTGACTAATTCTGATCTAATTTTGTTTGTGGATGAGTCATATTGTAAAAATGAAAAAGGGAATTTCCAGGCTGGTTATGCTACTACCACCCAATATGAACTACCTGGAAAGGGAAATCTCCCACAAGATAAACCGGCCCAACAAGAACTCCACACCCTCACCAGACTGTGCTGGCTATCAAGAGGGCAAATTGTAATATTTATACGCTGGCCAATACATTGTTGGGTTGTCCATGAATTCGTAATGTTATGGAAACAAAGGGGTTTTCTCATGTCCACTGGGACCCCAATCAAAAATGGACAAGTACATGACCACAAATGCTCTATCTTCTGAAGTTGCTGTCCTCAAATACAGACACACACTAAAAGGACTAAGCCTGACTATTAGGGAAATGCCCCAGTGGACTTTCATGCAGAGGCAACAGCAAGAGAATCTGTAAAGGTTGTGGGACATGTGGGTAAAGTCCATTCCGCTTCTACAAAAGAATGACCTCTTGTTGCCAGATTTGCCATCCTAATGTCCTTGCGATATGGCAACAGTCTGCTCCTGAATCAGAAAAATTAGGATGGGCAAATAATGGCTATAATTTCAACAAACAGTCAGGGATATGGGAAACCCAAGATGGCCCCTTCGATCTTCCCAGCCCCTTGGCAAATTCTATTTTTTGATTTTTACATGCTTCACCCACCATGATGTGTTTAAAATAACTCAAATTATAAATAAACATTGGTGGGCAGATTTCTACAACACTGCAAAACAACAACAACAAAACCAAAACCAAAACCAAAAACCAGTTTATTGTCAATGTCTAACCTGTCAGGTCCATAGTTCTGGAAAACCTATTTTTGTTCCCTGATGCCTCAAACCTCCTCCCTGTGGACCTTTGGAACCCTGCAGCTGGACTTCATTCATTTGCCACCATTCTGGGATTATCAGTATGTTCCTGTTATTGTTTTTACATTTTCTAGCTGGCTAAAGTTTTTCCCTGCTGTGAGGCTAATGCCCTCACCATGGCAAAGAAACTGTTAGCAAACATGTCTCCCACTTGGGGTACACCTTCTATAATTTCTAGTGATCAAGATACCCACTTCACTGGGAAAATCATACAAGCTTTAATAAAGGCCTTATAAACATCCTGGAATTATCATTGTCCCTAATACCCTCAATTACTGGCAAAGTTGAAAGAACTAATAGAATTTTCCAACCTAAAATCTCTAAGCTTAGACTCTACTGGACTCCCTTGGCCTAGGGCGCTACTGCTAGTTCTGTTGCTAATTGACAATATCGCCCTTGGAAAATATACACTCACTCCATATGAAATGGTTACCAGTAGGCCAAAGTCTACTGGCATGCAACTTTCTGCTGATCCCCTGCCAGTATGATCTGTTCTGCCCTCATGCCAGTATGACCAGCTACTGTGAGCCTTTAATGTCTAATGCTAAAGCCTACCATCAACAGGTTAAAGAAGGGTTCTCTGACCCCAGTTCAAAGGATCCTATGGGTTAGTCTGGAGCCTGGTGATTGGGTAGTTTGGAAGCATTGTTGCAGGGAGGGGGGAAAAGCAGCTCTCAAGCCACATTAGAAACGACCTTACCAAATGTTCCTGACACTAGAGGCCAAAACTAGAGGGCACTGAGCCTTGCCTACAAATCTCACAGCTAAAGATGGCCCCAACTGACCTCTGGTCCTGTACAGATGCTGAAGACCTCTAAATTGAATAAACAAGGGAAGACAAGTAGTTCACATCAAGGTGAGCAGCTTCTGCCCAAGGTACCAGATCAAGACTTCATACTTTAACATGAAATCTTTTTTTCTTCTTTTTCTTTCCTCTGGTGACAGCCTGGAAAGATACGCTCCCATGTGTATCTCCCAGGCCATTGAGGAGGGGGGAGGTGTCATCTTTCAGATTGCTGGCTTGTCATCAAAGATTCCAATCTGTCCATGATGCTAAAGACTCCCTAGTCCTCCCTGTAACTAATTTCTCTTCTTTTCCTAATATCACTGCAAACTACAACTGACTCCCCCCAGAAGATTCCCACTAATTTCAACGTTTACAGCCAGAACAACCTGTCCCTTGCTTTTATCCTTCTTCAACTATGAGTGTATGTACCCAAGGAAACACAACTACTTATGTAAACCTTGGTACATTTGCACCCCCATGTTCTTGTGATCATCTAGCTTCTGCCCCCTTCTCTAAGGCATCTCACCAGCAACACCCATCTTTGCAGGGTATTTAGAACTCTCTCAGGCTAGGAGATTTTCTTCTGGTGGGTGCTGAAAACCTAACTGACCCCAGGCTGGAGAAGGTGAATGCAATAATCCCCGAGAATGAATTCATTAATAGCACCACCTAAAGGGAATGGTTGTGTGTCTTTGAGGCAGTTAACATTCCCCGTTGGCCTATGAATGCCTAGTTGGTGCACAACTGGGCAATGTCTCTTAAGTTAATTGTACAGCTAACTTTTCACAAGCAAACTAAGCCATCTCATTAGTTGACTCCCTTGAATTTATACCATCGAGATAAAAAAGACCTACCAGGAGGCATTCATGATTTAGGATTTGCTTCTTTTTAGCAGGGCCATGCTTTCCTGGTTAGGAGTTAGTGAAAACAAGATGTGATCAGAAACCTCTCCCTCCCTCTTGAAGATAATGCAGAATCTGCTGCTAATGGCCTAGGCACCCAATAAAGATCTTGAGCCTCTCTGGCAAAGTTGTCCTTGATACTAGAACAGCTCTTGATGATCTTATAGCTGAACGAGGAGGTGTCTGTGGTGTGGCCAACACTACCTGCTGTGCCAAGATTAGCATTCTGGGAAACTGAAGCTAAATTACATGAGATCACAGAAAAAAATGACTCCTTCCATGGGGCCTTTCTTTGACTTATTTGATTTTGACTGGTTTGGGTCTTGGGACCATGGCTTCAAAGTACACTCCAAACATTGGGAATTATCCTCCTTATAGCAATCATAATAATCTCCCTGATGCATTGTATTCTCTCAAAAGCTTTAAATGCAGGGTTGTAGCCATTAACCAACAAGCAAATGAGTGGAGCATCTAAGAAATGAAGAAAATAACCAACTTAACAAGTGTAAACTGGAAACTGTGACCTATGAATATCAAGAAGTTGAACATGAATATCATGACCTATAGATACCAGACAAAGAAACAACAAAAACTGTGAATTTCAGAGTGGTAACTGAGAGTGGTGCTAGTGCCTTAAATTTTGATCACATCTCTGTTACCTGGAGAATTGAGAGAATTGTTAAAAACAAAACCACAAGCCCAAAATGATGCCACTTAGATCAAGTTCCCAAATTGGGGTTTAATACCTAATCTAATGACACTTTCAACCTCCACCAGAAATGTTGTCTTAACCAGTCAGCCAGGAATTTTTCAATTAGTGCCAAAAAGTCTACCACATGGGCCCCTCACATCCCCCAAAGAAAGATGAGGTAATCTGCATGATGCGTCTTGTCATCTACCCCCCCACCCCACCAATGGAAATCCACCTGGCCTGGAATTCATTACTTTCCTTTGCTAATTATTTTCTTTCCCCACCCTCCTTCTACAACAACCTTCCATTTTGTACAGCTCCCTGGGGGCTCTTCTCTGCCTTCTGGATGGGATGGGTGCCCTGCTCATGAATCATTTAATAAAGCCAGTTAGATCTTCAAATTTTCTCAGTTGGCTTTTGTTTCTTGAACAGTACCATCTAGTACCTAGTCCATATTCATATTTTTATGATTGCCTTTAAAAATATCTTTCTTACAGGGGCACCTGGGTGGCTTAATCAGTTAAGTGTCTGACTCTTGATTTTTGGCTCAGGCCATAATCTCAGGGTCACAAGACAGAGCCCATGATGGGCTCTGTGTTCAGCAGAGTCTGCTTCCTCTTTCTCTCTGTCCCTCCTCCCTGCCCCTCATATATTTCATTTGATTGCATTACGTTCAGAAACAAGGTCCACACATTGTATTTGGTGAAGTTCTCAAGCCTCTTTTCATCCTAGAGCAGTCCTTCTAAACTTACCCTCTCCCACTTTTCTCCCATGCCACTGACTTACTGAAGAAATTAGGACAGTTATCTATCCTGTGGTTATGACCCACATTTTGGATTTGTTTGCTTTTCCGTGATTTCACGTAACTTGTTCCTCAATCTGCCATATTTTTTGAAAACTGGAAGTCACGGGGCCAGCACTGATAATCACTATAATATCCTATCTTGAGTAGATAAAGCATGCCCTCTCTTAGGAGTGCCCGTGTTAGGCAGGCGTGAGTGTGGTATTTTGGTTATGCCGCTTAAAATCTGTGACCTTGGGCAAGTTACCACACCTATCTAAGCCTCCACAGGAAGGAAATATAACAATTCATAACTTGATGAGTTTTATAAAGATAAAATGAGATGATGAGAAGGCAATGCCCATCCTGTGTCCGATACATACACACACAAGCAGTCGCTCAGGGAGCATCAGCTCTAACAGTGACGAATGATACCTCTGGTTCACATAGCATAGAAATACTCATTCCAATAAAATGCTTATAAAGTACTTGAAAAACTGTATCTCTTCTTTTGACATAACAGAATATGCACAATATTTATCTGTGTCAGTGATTAAGCAATACATACAGCAGAAGTAGGGAGTCCAAGGATTTTTGAAGAATTAATTGTCAGGAATTTTGCTCTACTGTTAAGGGAGCAGAGTCTCCGCTGGGCCAAAAACATGCTGCAGAATAAAAGAAAAACTTTAAAAAGAAGAAAATATGATATTTACATCACTATCAGATACTTGAAGCTACCTAATAGACCATAAGCTTTTTAAAATGTAAGTAAAAATTGTTGATAGCTGTTTTCTTTCCATATGTAATCTCTCACCACTAGAATCATTCTAATAGAATCCTCCTTATCTTACAAAAATTTATGCATCTGTCATTTTAAACTAAAGATGTGTAAGGATATTGTAAATTCAAAAAACAAGGCTCTCATTTAGTCAAGGGCATAAAATTACAGTAAGTAAAAGTTTCATTTGTAGCAGCTATAAAAACCAGAATATTTCAATCTAGGAAATACTCAAATTTCATAATTTCCTGGATAATAGTCACTGGTAAAACAGCACAATTTTTGACAGTAAATTAAAGTGGTTAGAAACAGAATTTAGTAAGTTGTTTGAAAAGGATTATATCAAGTCCTTGACAAATATAAAGAATATATGAATGAATCTTAGGTTATTTTCATAGATTGTACTTTCTTCAACAATCCCATCGACAGCCAGGAAGCTATTTCAATAGATTTCAGTTACATAACAAGCATGCATTCTGAATTACATCTCTACTATAAGGAAAACTTATCAAAGAAATATGAAATTCTATTACTGCACTTACAAGAATAAGAAAACCCAGCTTTCTAAAAAATATCCAAATGTATAAGAAACTTCTCATAAGGTTTTATTTACCAGAATGCTTTAACAGTGGATGGTACTTCCTCTATTTCTGGTAGTTAATCAAACTTTAGAAAAAGAGACATACTCAACGATTCAAAGGAATCCACTGAAGCCAGCTAGCTATGAATCTTTTCAAGTTACCGAAATGTTAAGGCTACAGAAAGATTTAAAGGTGAGAAATAATACATTGGATGCTTCTTAAAAAGTTAAATATAAAATCCCAACCTTGTCAACAAAATCTCAGCTTAAAATGACAATCTCTTAGCCATTCTACATCACATCAGCTCTTTATTTTCTCTGAAAAGCACTTTTGTTGCTGTTGTTTGGTTGGTCACTCATTCACTTATTCGGTGTTTCATGAACAGGGGACCTGGTGTGTTTAGTTTACCAATGCATTCTCTGGCACCTGGTAGGCACCTGATAAATAACAATATTGAATGACTGAATAAATACAGAAAAATCACACTATAAATTAATGATTTAGGTGGACTATTTAGAGGACTTTTATGAAATATTGCTTCCTTTTATAAAGTAAATAATTACCCCTTATGTTGTATGTCTTTCAAGTTGAAGAACAGGTTTTCTTAAATCAAAAAATGCCTAGTCTTGTGCCATTAACTGTCCCGTTCAGGAATAAAATATTAACTAGGTTAGTCAATAGGGATTGTTTTAAGGAAAGATATTACCAAACAACAGGAACAATATCGAAAAATCTTATTCAGTATCATGGAGTTATTTGATTTAGGATAATACAGTCCCCCCCCCCAGCAAACAAATGTCCATTTATTTAAGTTCAGCCTAATTTCTTAGGTATTTAAGCAAAGTATAAGCAAAATGCTTTCTTGCAAGTAGAAAAATGGGAGAAACCTCTTCTATCTTCTTCAGATAAACTAGGTGAAAAAACAGCATAGGAACCAGGATACCTCAATTCTAGTCCTTATTCTGATATTTTAAAAAGTTTTCATACATTATATGTTAATAAAAATAATTTAAAAAAATAAAAGTTTTCTATCCTTGGACAAGTCACTGATTCTTGCTGAACCTCAGTTCCCTCATTTTTCAAAACAGATGAATACACAAACCATTGATTTGAAGGTCAAGTCAGAAGGGGCTGGTAAGTCAATGGCTGATCATGTGTGAGCTTAGGCACAGCTCTTGGGAGATTTCACTCTACACTGGGTGAACCATGCCCTCTGGCCAGCAGGTCTCAGTGCCCATTCTCTTTAGGGAGTTAACACTAAATCCATCTGTTTTCATCTGGAAATACCAAAGCCTAAATTCTGCATCATCTCTAGCTACCTTCAACAGTGTATTACCTCCATGGTACAATGTAATCCCTGGCAAGTGACCCAGTTCTTCATTTCTCTGCCACTTTCCATACCTTCCATTGTGTCTTTTGGAACAGATAGGCCATAATCAGCAAATTTCAATGTATCTTTACATTCTCAGAGTGTTTTCCTTGCTTTAATGCCAATCTTATTGTTCCCTGAAGATACCATTTCTATGTTCCTCAATGCTGGCTTTTGTTTTTATATTCCGCACCTAAGTCTTTCCTGTTGCCCATTTCACCACTTCCAGACTGTTAGTTCCCTCATCTGCCTCACTAATGTTACCTCCTGGTCTGCTGATAACTTCCTGTCATTACTAAAGATTTTGTCATTAGGCATACGGTTTTCTTCTCAACGCAAAGTACTGTGATCATCACAGATAATTTCAGTGGCTTCAGAGAGGATCCTCCCAACAGCTGACAATCCCATGTCTGCTGGTCTTCAGCTCCATTCCACCTTAGTCAATTTCCTGCCATTGTATCCTGACCCTGCACCTTGCCATCACCTTGGTCTGGTCTAATTCCAAAATACCTAACTGAAACATTCTGCTTTTTGACCATAAGCTACCATCCCTTTCAGTTAATTATTCTATTCTTCAGTATTATCAAGATCTCTAGGAGGCTTCCTTTCCTTTTCCCAGTCAGCCTTCCCATTCCATTATTTTCCAAATTAGATGCCAGTTCTACCAATTTGGTCATGTTCTTGACAATGCCCTACCCTCCTGTCTGTCCTTTTACCTGTTTTCAACACTCTAGCCCTGGATGAACTCTTCCACAGAGTCTGGTTTTCCCAAGCTGTGGAATGCTGGGGAAAGTCACATAGGACGTGTTTGGTTTCACCATAAATTCATGGTCATTAATCTCAAATTGATTCCCAACACTCTTCAGCATTTATGCTATATTTTACAGGGGAAGGATGGCCGAATATATCACCTCAAAATATCCCACTTTAGAATAAGAATTATTTTGAGCTAAAAGCACTTGAGAAACAGCAAACACAAGAAGAGCAATCTGATTCCTCTCCTTTCTGAAAACAGGAGATAAAATTCCCATGTGAAAAGTGCTCTCCCTGCACAGGAAAAAAGAAACATTCTTACATGGGAAGTTGAAGCTGAGAGAATTCTGTAAACACAGAACTTATTAAAATAACTCTTACCTTCCTTTAGCTTCCCCAAATATTTTGGTTACTTTTCCACAATTGCCTCTCCAAGTTCAACCTAGTATTACAACATTTGTTTTTGCCACTGCTTCAGGTCTTCACTTTCTTAGGATTCCTGTGTCACATAGACCTTATAGTAAATGTGTGTGCTCTTCTCCTGTTATCTGCATTATGGCGGTTCAATTCTCAGGCCCAGCTGGAAACCCTAAAAGAACAAGCCATACTTCTCTCCCATAGTCGAGAATGACTATTTTAATTTTTCCCACACTCCTCTAACCAAAAAGCACTTTATTCAAAGTAGATGACCTTGATTCCTATCAGAGAAAACAGAAGCTATCAGATTTGCCATTTCAATTACTCAAACTGAAAACACCAAACCCCCCAAATCCTTCCCTTCCCTTCTATTATAATAAAGAAAGTGACCCTCCCACAAAAGGATAATTCTTCCTCCCATGACTATCTATGGAGACCTTGCTCCAATGATTTTTACCCCTTTCTCTGGTATATGCAACGTTCCTTGCTTACATCTCTTCTGGTTAAAAAACAATAAATACAAAATATAAACAGAAATTAAAACTCTTGACTCTACCTTCTCCTCCCTGTTGCTCATTTCCTCTTCAAATCAAAACTTTCCAGTTACTTTCTCGTGAGAGCAAAGCTTTTAAAAAGTTATGTTCTCAGTTGTCTTCTTTTCCTCAATCTATACTCTTCAACCTGGTGCCATCTGACTTTTGTACCCAGGACTCCACAGACACAGCTCTGGTTCAAGTCAGCTTTGACCTTCACAATGTTAAGTCCAGTGAACATCTGGCAATCCTCTCACTTCCCTTGAGCTCCGTGCAGTTTTAGATCCTGTTGGTCAAACCCTGCCCCCTCCCAGAAACACCATGTTCCCTTGGCTTTTGACATACTACAATCCCTCATTTTCCTCCTACCTCTCCTCCAATCTGCCAGTGAATGATGGAATTTCTCAATACCCACATCTGGATTCTATCTACTCACTCATTAACCTCTCACTAACTAATCCAATTGTGGGAAGAATTGTGGGGGCATCAGTGGAAAAAAAAAAAAAAAAGCCCCAGAGAAATCTAAGTAGGCTGACATACAGATTCGGAACCTCTGAAACTACTACTTTTCTTCTGCGCTTTACATACCCATTTTAACCAGCACTTCCTAATGCAGTTAACACTCCATACATATATTCACAAATAATAAAAATAGATGAACAAATTTGGATGTCATTGAAAAGTTGGAGAAAATCCAAACGTATATGGCTTTAAATTCTAAACAATAATTTCACTGTATTTTTTCTAGTTTCTCCTTAAAAACAATGTTCTATAAAGAAAACCAGGCAATTGTGAATCAAGGTGATCTGGTAAACCAGATTATGGCATATTGTAAATAAGGTCATCTCCATATTCAAATACGCATGATCAATAGAAAACTAAAGTATTTCTTATCATGGGAGCCAACTATTTAAAATGAAGATACAGCAGGTATGTGTGGCAGAAGCTGAGAAGGCTGGTGAGTTGCTGGAGGTGGGGGGCAGAATCCACAGCTACAATGTAAAAAAAAGTAGATAAAGTGAATTGTATCAAGTTTGAAACTCGGGCCTTAAACCTAGATGATCAATTACATATATAACCACTTTGCACGTGCGGAGGAGAGAGAGGAAGAGATTTATGTATCTTGATAAAGTTCCAAACGTTCAGGTTAATTGCAAGGTCAGGGAAGGCTAAGGTGTCTGCAAACAAAGGCTGATGCTAATCAACGCACCACCCACGCTGTGAAGTCTGAACAAAGGTTCTCTCTCCTTTATGCTCTCCCTGCCCACCCACTTCTAGAATGTTTATAAGATTCCCCCGTGCAACAGAAGGCATCTAGAAGGTGAACCGGCACTGGCTGGGGAAGTACATTGGGAATAATAAGCCTCCACGTCGTGACTGGAGCAGGAGTGGAAAAAATGAGCCATATTTAGGCCGAGCTAAAAGGCGGCGGATCCTGAAACTGCTGGAAAGCCGCTCTGTGAAAAGGGGTCAGTGGACTATACATGTGCCCAGGGTCAGCAGTGGGGGCTGCCTGGTCTCCAGGAGAAGGAACGAGGTTTCTGCCCAGCACGAGGTGACACTTGCGGCCGCGGTGGGAGTGAGCGAGCTGCCCAGCTCTCGCCCCCGGCGGCGGGGGAGGGCAGCCCGGAGCCGCGGCTGGAGCTGTCCCGCTCTTTTCACGACGCGCCGGAGATTCCACACTTCACTTACTTGGCAGCGGAACAGCCTTCGGTTCCTTTCTTCTTAGGAAGCCCGGTTATGGATGAACTGGAGTCGGCGTTCCCACAGTGCCAGAGTCGTCGAATCAAGAGCCAAAGGAGGCACAAAGCCCGTCTTTTTGGATGACCGCGGGGCAGGGGCCGCACGCTGCGAGGCCAGCCTCGCGCCGGGAAGAAACGTGATTCCAGCGCGGGCGCCGGCCCCCGAGCGCGAGTCCGAGTCCTGAAGGAGATCCAGCCCGGCTCTCGGTCCCGCCCGGCGCGGCGCTCGGCGGCCTCCCTCCCGGCGGGCCTGGCTCCACACGACCGCGCGCCCCGGGGCCCGCAGCACCCCGCCCGCGGCGCACTCACCGCAGGCGCGCGACAGTCTCGCCTCCCCGGGCTCCCCGCCCCCGGGCGCTCCAGGGCGGGGTGGGGAGGGACTCGCACGTGGGGCGGGATGCAGAACGCGGATTGGCTGAGGCGTCGGCCGCCGCGCGGACTGGTTGGCTCGGGAGGCGGGGTGGGTGGCAGGGCGTCGGGGGGCGCGGGCTGCGCTGGCGGGTGGAGGTGTGGTGCAGGGTTTGGTCGGCCGGGTAGAGGCCGGTCTGAGCCACCGGGTGGGGCGGGGAGACCTGGAGAGACCGGGGACTGCGGGTGAAGACTAGGCCCAGGGCCCTAATGAGATATGTATCCTTGATTTGGGTTGGGGTGGTTGTAGGACAAGGACTGATTTGGAAGAAAGGGCAAACCTGGGGCACTGCGCTTAGGGTAGGGATGGCTGTAGATAGAATAATGTTGGAGCGTGCCTGGCAGAGGGCAAGTCTAAACAGAATGTGAAAAGGGATTTGTAGATGTATTCATCGCCTGTGATGGGGGTAAGAAAAAAAGCAGGAATTTACCGGCGCCTGGGTGGCTCAGTCGTTAAGGGACTGCTTTCAGCTCAGGTCATGATCCCAGGATTCTGGGATCGAGCACCGCATGGAGCCCTACATCGGGCTCCCTGCTCAGCGGGGAACCTGTTCTCCTTCTCCCACTCCCCCTGCTTGTGTTCCCACTCTCAAAGTCTCTCTGTGTAAAATGAGCAAAAGCTTAAGAAAAAAAAAAAGTAGGAATTTACATATCTGAATAGAAAAAAAAAGTTTGATTACAGAACTGAATAGAAAAAAAAAAAAAGAGTTTGATTACAGAACTGACAAGGAAAGAGTGTGACACTGGAGGGAAATACACGACATTTTAAAAGTTAAGAAAAAATCGCCAAGGAGAAAAAGATACCACCAGTCTTCGGTGATGTAGTGCTAGTGAAAGCACTGTTTCTGTTAAGAATCACATTTCACAATTAGACTTTCTTCCTCTCCTATTTTAAGAAGCTGAGAGGATAGATGAAGTGAGAGTGACAGTGACAGCAACATTGTTACTCAAGCCTAGAGGAAAGAACAAAGGTAATCTTTGGTTGAAGGAATATACTCTTCAACCAGGTACAAGGAGGTCCAGGAGACAATTAGGTGAATGGAGAAATTACTGGGTGCTACAGAGACCCTAGCCCTAGATTGTGAATTGTTGTGGAAACCATTCAGTTGTCAATATTTTCCAACAATTTGTCAATACTCTCCTTTTTGCTGGACAATATTGGTGGTCCAGAAGACCACCAAGAACACACCTGTTAGTCAGAAAGTTGGGTATATTACTGGTTGCAATGAGGGAGAGCACACACCCTGGGGAGCTATGGGTTGGTTATTCCAATAACAGGGCGTTAGAAATGACTTAAAAAATTTTTGCATGTATTAAGTGATTTGTGGGGAGGAGTCAAGGAAAGGGAGATTCATTCTGTTTTGAAACCTGTCAGGAAGTAGAGGCAATTGTAGGGTGAGGTATCATATGACATTTTATGTAGAAGGAGGGAGGAAATTGCAAGGCTAAATCCAGAATTGGTAAAGAGGCAACAATTTTGCCAAATGGGAGAGGAGGAAATTTAGTATTTTTACAGTTTCCATTATGACCTAGTTTTTAAATCTGTGTTTAGGCAAGATTATTAAGTGATCTTGTCTGTTATCTCACTTCATCATGATCACAGAGTGCTTTTGGTCTCATGTTGGTGTTCTGTTAAACTATTATGTTCTATAGGTGAACACTGCAGCCAGTTCCTAACAACACTGAAGCCTTAAGAGTGTCAGTTCAGTTCCCAATGTCTGGTGCTGCTTTTCTTTTCCTCACAGTTAACAAATATGAGTTGAGTACATAGGTGCTGAGGCTACTTGAAAAAAATGAAGCAGAGGAAGTGTGTGTCATCAACCTTACAGAGGGAGAAACACACATAGGGGAGTTAATATGTACAGTGACTTCAGATGATGATAAGTGCCGTAAAAGAAGCAATGATGGGTGGAGACAGCAGATGATTTAAATAGGATGGTTGGGAATTTCTTTTCTTTTTTGTTAGGGGTGACATTCAATCCTGAATTGAATGATGAAGAAGCAATCTTGCAAAAAATGATTCTGGAAAAGAGAGTAATAGTGGTAAATGCCCTGAAAAGGGAATAAACTTGGCATGCACAAGGAATAAAGGAGATCAGTGTGGTTCAAGTATAGCAATCCAGAAGGAAAGTGCTTCTAGATTAGGGTGGGGAAGAAAGCAGGGGCTGTATCATGCAGAACCCTGTAGATCCCACAAAGGAGTTCAGATTTTATTTTGAAGCAGCCATTGGGAAACCTTTAGCTGAGGAATAATGTAATCTTAATTACTTTTTTTTTTTTTTTTTAAAGATACTCTAGCTGCTTTGGAGAAAAGACTTGGGGGCAGGCAAGAGTTGAAGCAGGAAGATCTGTTAGGAGGTTACTAAAGTGGGGAGTGATATTGGTTGGGACTAGGTTGGTGGCGGGGAGGGCAGAAGGGCTAAGGATCTCAACATTCATTCTACTGACATTAAGTTACTGCTCCTATCTCAGCACTGCCCCTCCACCTTCAGGTGTGCTAGGTTTCTCCAAATTCAGACACTCTTTACTCACCATCTTCAGAGCATAAACTGCTAATCTCTTGCTAAGATGGAGAGGGGCCAATTGGCAGGGCTATGTGGACCAGGAATGGGTGTCTGGAGATCTAATTGTTTCCTAGAAAGTCCTTTAAACGATCATTCTGTGTTTAGTCCTGAACCTTTGGAGAGTCATCTGGGGGTAAATGCAGCTGCCATTTTTACTTTCTTCATGACTGGTCTAAGACTCAAATTATCTGAATCCGCTGTCTACTACCTGTCTGCTAGAAAGCCCATTTGCTTTCTAACTTCTCTAATTTTTGTTGCCACTCTATTTCCTTTTGTTTTTGTTCCCATGGGTTTATGGCTTAAAATAACCTCCTTACTGTTATTTTGGTGGGCTCACGTAGAGTTAAAACATAAATGTCTTAAATTTGCTGTCTCTTGCTGTTCTTGTTATTGGTTTACATACAGACTCATTAAATGACTGAATGACCAAATGCTTTGTTCCTACATTAAGCCTCATGTTATTCTTTATACTCATGTTGATGTTTAAAAGAGAAATATAGAAATATAAGCGATTCCCTGGAATTAATAGCTCATAAGTGTATTTTCCTTACAGAATAGATAAACTGGAAAGAATGCTTAGAGGAAAAAGTGGCACAAAGGTCAGTAGATACAAACAGGTGAGCAGTAAAAGTTCAGGTCTTGGGGTCTAGCTGGTGACAGAACTTCCAAATTTCAGCAGAGTTTGTGGGTAGTTGGTATAAAGACTACATTTCCACCCTCTGTTGTAGCTGGGTTGGGATAAAACTAAATTCTGGTCGCTGGGATATAAATGGAAACTACATGCGCTTCATCCAGGAAAATCTTAAAGGGCTAGCATGCCCTTATTGCTCCCTTGTTTTGCAGTTCCCCTGACAGTCTGTGTGCAGACAAGATGGCTGCAGATCTCTTGGGCCAACAGATGGAATCTGCAAGTTGAAGATGATGGAGCAATAAATAGAATGAGAGAGAAGGAGCTTGAGCCCATGACATTAGGAAGCCACTATTCCAGCCCCACACCTACTGTATTTAAGTGGGAGAGAATTCAACTTCAATTCTGTTTAACTCTTTCCTGTGAATTTTCTGACATGCTGTGACATGTACTGTGACTGTTGATGGGTTCCTGACTTTGCTAGTTTGCTTACAAGGGCATTCCACTTTACTTTTACATGACCTCCCAGGTGACAATAGAGGAGTAACAGGGAGGAAAACATTCCATTTCCATTACCTGGAAATGCTTCGCAAGAGGTATCTGTCACTTCTAGGCATTAAGAGGCAGGCAGGCAGAACAACATTCTTTTTTCCCCTATAACCCTAGGGCTGTCAAAGAAGGACCTGCCCTAGGAAAGAAAGACAATTAAGTCTGGGTTTGTAACTTCTTAAAGCTTTTTCCACCTTACATTCCTGCAATGAAGAGTTATGTTCTTGAAAGATAATGAGTATAGATACTCAGCATTTCAGCATTCTCCCTACACACACACACACACACACACACACACACACACACACACACGTGCACATGCACACACAGAATTAACTGTGTTAACTATGTGAGATGATGGACGTGGTTGTTAAATTGACCTTGGTAATCATCCTACAACGTGTGTGTGTGTGTGCATACACACACATATATATGTCAAAAAAGAAGTTATGTTCAACTTTCACCCTCATGGAGCTTTTTTAAATGCAATGTTTTGTGTGTATTATAACAGTAAATTAATGCTTTCCAGCTAGATAAATAATAGCTATACAAACACTAGTTTAAGTAATTCAAAAACTGTAGTAGAAATTATACATTTTCCCATGGAAAGCCTGCCCAAGGTAACTATGTATCTCTTTGTCTGTCTATCCACACACACATTTGGCTGGATTTATAGCAATGTAGCTATTAGCATTGGTTACTTAAGCCGTTCAGAAAGTCTTCATAGTCTCTGAACAGTCTTTTACAAGAGAAAATAAATTTTGACTTTACAAATAAATTTGGTAGGAAAAAAATGAATGCAAAACATGGGGTTCATATGTAAGATATAATAATATTTGCTTTGGCAAATATTGTACCCTTCTAGGCTAGGTGTGTGGCTTCTGGCTAAATAGTGTTAGAAAATGTCCCTACACAAATGAGTATCATTGTGTTAGAACCTAGTAGAAAACGTTCTTAGGGAGGTGTCATGTGTTCCTTCTCAATCTACTCTGTCTCTGAAATTCATGGTTCACATTCTTGGTGGAGCTCTCAATCTTTCAGAGGCCTCTCTCTTACAGGCTATATGCAAATTCTCAGCTTCTAAAGGGTTTCTTTCCCTTTCTTTCTTCCTTTCTCTTTCTTTCTTTCCTTCCTTCTTTCTTTCTTTAAAAGGTTTTACTTATTTATTTGACAGAGAGAGATAGAGCACAAGTAGGCAGAGCGGCAGGCAGAGGGAGAGAAGCAGACTTCCTGCTGAGCAGAGAGCCTGATGTGGGGCATGATCCCAGGACCTGAGCTGAAAGCAGCCCTTAACCGACGGAACCACCCAGGTGCCCCCACTAAAGGGTTTCTATGGTGACAGCCTTTTGATCTCTGTATTTGTCATAGTGTGCAGTATCTCTTTGGCACTGCTGCCTGTGGCAGTGCCACCTGCGTTATGCTGGGTGGCTCTTCAGAGCAGTGGCAGGAAATTAACACCAGATTCTCTAGGTCTATAAGGAAGAGATAATGATGAAATCCTTTGTGAGGAGGGAGAGGGAGAAGATTCTCCTTTAAATAGTACAAGAATATAAATAACTATCAAATTCCTGCAATAGTCAATATGATTTTCAATAACCAAACGGTAAACTTTCAGGGAGAACCCTGAGGAATGGAGTTGTGATGATAAGCAGCGTAAGGATGTTCACTTATATGTTTAAAGATATATATGGTATGAAGTGTTTACTATACCAGGCACCCTTCTGGACTCTGCTGATTCCAGTGATGAACAAAACTGTTCCTACCCACATGGAGCTTGTATTCTAGTGGGAGAGACAGGCAATGTATACTGACAAACGGAAGTGATAAAAGGCAGTGATAAAATACCATGAGGAAAAACTAAAATGTTGGCCACTAGATGGAGCTCATTGCCTTTTTCATTTCACTTACCAAGCCACTCAAGAGAGACGCTAAGTGCATGACCTACTATTAAAGTTGTGTTTTGGGGGATGCCTGGGTGGCTCAGTTGGTTAAGTGGCTGCCTTCGACTCAGGTCATGATCCCAGCGTCCTGGGATCGAATCCCACACCGTCCTGGGATCGAATCCCACATCGGGCTCCTTGCTCGGCAGGGAGCCTGCTTCTCCCTCTGCCTGCCACTCTGTCTGCCTGTGTTTGCTCTCTCGCTCTCTCTGACAAATAAATAAATTTTTAAAAAAAGGTTGTGTTTTGGGGTCAGATGATAGGCTGTCTCTCTCTCTCCCTATATCTTCCTCCTAATTTGGATTTTATTTTTCTACGAACCGAAAGAGGGAAACAGAGTTAAGACATACTACGGAGCCAACCAAGATATCTTAGGATAGGTGGATTAGATCAGCTCCTTCCTACATCATAGAAATCCTCTGCCCTCAATTTCCTGGGTATTTCCTTCTATGTATTTATTTGTTTAATATCTGTATTCACAACTAGACTATTAGCTCCTCAAGAGAGGGACTACAGGAATGTCTCCCAGTCCTTGGCAGAGTACCCAGCAAGTACCTTTTGAATGAATGACTCCCTTTAATCCAAATAATTGCTGTTTTCCATGTGATCTCACCTAACTCCCTAGGGACTCTATTTCGATGTTTGGTTGGGGGAAAAAAATCTCCATAATAAAACCTTAGGTAAGCTTGTCCGTCTTGTGTTCTGTGAATTCCTCTCTGCCAAAGAACTCTCAGTCAGTGAGAAATGTGTGTGTGTGTGTGTGTGTTAGAAGTACTTTTTGGCTTTCTGAATACAGGGCCATATTTTTTCCTTTTTCTACTTAGAGAAAGCCTAACACAACAAATGGACACACACGGACACACGCATATTTTTCTTTCTTTTTTTTTTTTTTGAGAGAGAGAGCACACTCATGCTTCCAACTGTTCATTGCTTATATATAGAAATGCAGTTGAATATAGGTTTTTTTAAATTATTGAAGTAAAATTGACATACAATGTTACATTAATTTCAGGTGTGTAACATTTTTCGAAGGTAGAGAAGAGACGGGAAAGTATCCCCCAAACTGAAAAGGCATTTTGAGACCAAAAACAAAGCAGGCCACCCCGTACAGTTTACACAGTTTTATTCAGGAAAACTTACCAAGAGGGAAGATCTGGTGGAGGACGATCCATGTCAGCTGTCTAGTTATTCTGCACAAAATTCAGACCTCAGTCCACAGATTTTATGGAACGAGGGGACACACAGAAGGGGCACTGTAATGAGATCAAAGGGTTAGCGTGTACCTCAGAGGGCTTCCATACACCTGACAGCTACCCTTCAATTAGATTTTTGTAGTACTACCTATGCGTGGAAGGGGAAGGAAAGCTGTTATCTCTAACAGATTCCTGGGAGGCGGAAGCAAGCCTGCCCCCTTCCCTACCTTGAGAGGCATTTCTAAGGTATGTCTATTAATCTCCAAGGGGCCCAAACTCATAGCCAATGATGAAGTCAGTATTGTCAGCACTCCTGGAGAAATACTGATTTGACAATTCTGTGCTTTACTCAATGTTTACCATAACTATTATGGTCACCATCTGTCACTATGTAGCATATTACAATATTATTGACTTTATCTCTTATGCTGTACTTTTCTCCTCCATGATTTATCCTATAACTGTAAATTTGTACCTCTTAATCCCCTTCACCTATTTCATCCATCTCCCCACCCACTTCCCCCTCTGGCAACGGCCGGTTTATTCTCTGCATTTAAGAGTCTGGGTTTTGTTTTGTTTTGTTTTGTTTTAATATTCTACATATAACTAAAATCATATGGCATTTGTCTTTGTCTGGCTTATTTCTTTTAGCATAATACCCTCTAGGTCCATCCATGTTGTTGCAAATCAATGCAATCCTTACCAAAATAGCAATAGCATTTTTCACAGAACTAGAACAAATAATCTTAAAATTTGTAACCTTGACTAACCAAAGCAATTTTGAGAAAGAAAAACAAACCTGAAAGTATCACAATCCCAGATTTGAAGATATATTACAAACTACAGTTAATCAAAGGAGTATGGTACTGGCACAAAAATAAACACATGGATCAATGGGACAGGAGACAGAGCGCAGTGTGCTGACCTTGTATCTTACGACCTTATTAAACTCATCTATTAGTTCTAAGAAGTTGTTTTGGTCGATTCCTTGGGATTTTCTGTAGGGACAATAATGTCTGAGAATAAAAACAGTTTTATTTTATCCTTTTTGATCTATATGCCTTCTATTTCTTTTTCTTGCCATACTGTTCTATAACTTTCAGTATAATGTTGAACCAGAGTGGTGAGAGTAGACATCCTTGCTTTATTCCTGTTAGGGGCAAAAGTTAGGAGCAACGCAGTCAGTTTTTAGCATTAAATATGATGTTAGCTGTAGGGTTTTTGTAGATGCCTTTTATCAACTTGAAGAAGTTCACTTTTATTCCTAGTTTGCTGAGAGTTTTATCATGAATGGGTATATTATTTTATTGAGGTTTTCTGCATCTGGTCTTCTCTAGACTTTTGGTATGGTGAATTACATTAATTGATAAATCCCAGATGATTGAGGTGCATTATTTTTATGTGCTGCTGGATTCAACTTGCTAATATTCTGC